>CABHPR010137692.1:8212-34588 GCA_902168415.1 Peromyscus melanophrys
TTTGTCCTTGAGCCGCCGTGGGGGCTGGCTGGCCAAGCACGTACTGACTGTGGGGGCTGGCTCAGTGGTAAGTTGGTGAGGGGCCCCATACAGTAAACATCTGGCTGAACTTTACGTGCAGAAAGGGAGCTACTGCAAGGACTGTGTCTTTTGTTCATGGCCTCCCAGAGACTGCTTGCTCAAGTCTCAGGAAACTGAAATTGAGGCCTGATCTCTGAGAGAAGACTGAGCAGCCTGTTATGACATCTGCTTGGTCCTTTCAGTTTCTTATTTTATTATAACGTGGCTTTAAGTATTCATCAAATGCATTTCTATGTCTATTAAATAATTTATTTTGCTTTCCAAACTTTATTCTGAAAATGCTAATAAACCTCTAATACAAGTTGTTCATTTTATATTATTCTTCCTATATGTTCCCAGACTTAATTTTCTCTGAGGTCGAAATTTTCCTGGTTCATCTTTGGAAAAGGAGGCAAAATAGGCTTCATAGTCTTGTATTCAGCATACTGTATGCTAAAAAATACATGGTGATAAGCTATGAGTTAGGGTCCTGACAGTCAGTGAAGGAGGCAAAGAAATCTGGACATAAACATTAGGAGAAGCAGATCTGTAGTCACATTGTTGTTACTATGTTTGTGTGAGGCAGGAGATGCACACTGCCTAACGTTCCTCTATATGACAGGTGTCTTAGCTACTTTTCAACTGCTGTGACAAAACACTATGACCAAGGCAAGTTATAAAAGGAAGTGTTTAATTTGGGGTTCATGGTTCTGGAGGGTTAGAGTCTTTGACCATCATGGTGAGGAGGATGGTGACAGGTAGGCAGGCATGCTTTGAGAAGTAGCTGAGAGATCACACCTCAATCCACAAGCACAAGACATAGAAAGAATTGATTGGAAATGGTGTGGACTCTTGAAAACTCAAAGCCCACCATCAGTGAAACACCACCTCCAACAAGGTCATACCTGCTCATCTGTCTCACACAGTCCCACCAATTGGGGACCAAGTATTGAAACATGTGAACCCATGGGGGCCATTTCTCAAATATTATTAAGGACCAGCCTTAATAATCTTCTTCCCAGGGGCCCAGAAAAGAAGCTATGAATGGTGAGAATTATTTTCAGGAAATGAATCTAAGAACACCAAGCTCTTAGTCTGTCTACTTTTATCCCTCTGGGATAAGATTCTATCTATACAGCTACAGTTCTGTACTCAAGCCTAGCTCCTTTTGAAAGGGAAAAATCAGTAGCCATCTTGAGAGATGCTTCTCACCCCCCCCCAAAGGTATTTACTGACCAGCAGTTTTAGAAGTGACCAGAAGTTGAACTTATAAAGCTGGGACAATAAATCTATGCATCCTGGACTTGGCAAAACAAGATATGGGGAGTAATGGACTCAACTGACCAGAAGTTGACCTCAGAGGAGAGTAGGACTGGAACAATAAATCTGAATGTATACATCCTGAGTTCAACAAAAGCAGGACATAGGGAATAAAAATTTATGTCTCTGTAGATACCCTGAATCCTGTTAGCCATCAGTAACCTCATGCTTATAGTTCAGCCAGTAACTTCAAAGAACTGCCTCACCCTTAGCCCCCTCTTCCAATCCCAAGCTGCATGCAAACTTTTCTTATATAAACCCCTTAAAGTGAGTGCTGGGGTCTCCTCTACCCACTGTGTCTGATGTTGAACATGGACCAAGCTTGCTTGTTTTGTTATTAAAAAAACCTCTGTGTGCTTGCCTCAGATATTAGCTCTGTAGTGGTCTTGCATGGGGGGTCTTGCAACCTGGGCACAACACTTTCTTGCCTGATTTCTCTCTACCTTTATCTGTTGTCCCTTCTAAGTTCTATCTTAATTCTCTCATCTTAGTTCTGCCTCATCTTGGTCTTACCCATCTTGTTCTTCCCCATCTGGCTCTTCCTCATCTTCCATCTCATTCTTCCAGTGATCCATCTAGTTCTCCTCAAAATCCTCTCCTGTCAAAATCCTCTCCCAGTCTCTGAGATTTACCATTATATACCCATACAATAGCAGTGCTCTAGCTAAAGCTAGGTCACCAGGCTTGAATTCTTACAGGATCATAAAGGCAGACAAGTTTTCCTAAGGCAGTGACTTTCAGGCTTTCTTTTACAACCCAAAAAGGGAGTGGTAAAAGAGGAGGTCAAGTGAGAGCTAAGATCAGTTAGTATATAAAAAAGGGAATTTATTGGTTCAATCTACATTCCTAGAAGTAAATAGGTAAGAGGTTAGGAGTCTATAATGTTAGTAAGGCTGTATAAGAAAGGAGGGTCGTAGCTTAAATTGTATGAGAAATAAAGCTATCTGCCTGACCCAAGAGACAGGTGTTGTTTCTATAAGGGTGTTACCTGAGTTCAGGAGATCATTTGGCCTTAGACGCTTGATAGGTATTTTAGATAAATACACTGTTAAGAGTTCTTGGAAGCACACATAGCATACAAGAAAGTCATTGCAAGAATTGGCTAATGTATATACAAATGCTAAAATATCATCAAGACTTCTTAAGCCATGGCTCGACCTTCAGAAAAGTCCTCGACCTTTCCAAGTAGCAGCTTTTGTGATAGTAGCTGGATTCCATTACATTTTCCTGTGGCTTGCAGCAGCCATTCTCTTTCAAACCACCACAGCAGGATAGTAGCTAGTAAACATCTGCAGTAGCTACCCGCTTTCCTGTGGAAGGTCATTCAGTACACTTTCCACCTGTACGTTGCCGGCTGTCTCCTCACATATGATACTTTTCTCCAGAGTGCAGTATGTATAATGAACATATATTCCTTCTATATATCCACAGTACATTTTACGTAAGTCATACGTGCTTCTTTCAAACCTGTAAGAGAAGAACAAGTACACTTGGCAAGTTATATTTTGATTACACCCACAGAGGAGAATTTTCAACATAAAATTCTTGTTTTTTTATGGTCTATTGTCTAAGTCAAATTTGAGTTGATGATTGGGGTACATATACGTGATGTGAAACCCTGTTTTCTCAACTTTCTACATCTGGAATATTTTCTGTCATTTAATTCCAGACTTAGCCTCTCTTCCCATGGCTGATATGATTTACAATAATGCCATATCATAACTCTCCACCTTAACTTTTTCAGTAGTGAAACTTTGGCACTATCCTCACCAAGTGTTTTCATAATAATGACCAAAGCTAGAATAAACCTAATCTAGGAAACATTAAGTCCTTAATCATCTCTAATGTGGAATTTCCTTCTAGCAAGGTCTCAGGTACTCCTTTCTGACTAGTAGTTTTTAACATTGGGTGAGTGATCATAGATACATATTTATAAATTAAAAACATTATTTTCTTGCTAAACATAGCATTGATTCTTGGGTCAATTAATAATGGTCATCAAATAACTTCCTCAGTCAATGTGGGGAGCAAAAGAAGTCCTGAGTGTGTGAAGGCTTAAGTGGGTGTGTTATTGACAGGAGCTGGGCATGTTGAGGACCATGGCCTGATACCCACAGTGAAATGGCAAAGCCTTAGTCCTCCTGGAGTGAGACTTAGAGGGATGGCAAAGCCTTTCTCTCCCTGGAGTGAGGCTCAAAGGGATGGTGAGTCTTCCTCCCTACCCTCCCTTCCCCCCTCCACCTGCCCTCCTCAGGGTGAGGCTCAAAGGGATGGCAAATCCTTCCTCTTGTCCATGCGCAGATGTTGATGGTGTAGAAAATGTCCACCATAACATTCTCCCTTGGTTGTTTGTGGCCTGAAGAGTGTGCCCCCTCAGAGATTGCTCCTGCTGAGATCAACTAAACCTGCTTCCTGGTTTATCTGTATGAACTAACATCCCCCACATCCAACAGTATAAAATAAACACACTGAACTTCTGAGGTGCCTCAACTTTTCTATCAGAGAGCCCAGACTTTCTGTGTGTTCATGTGTGCCTGTCTTTTCTTCATTCCCTTACCACTCCAGTCAGGTCCACACATAAGGCAGTGCAAGAATGTAGCAAGTTCAGTTTTCAAGAATGAGATTTCCAGAGAGCTGGAGAAATGGCTCTGTGGCTAAAATGGAGATTCCAGAGGACCTGAGTTTAGCTCCCTGCTTACAACCATCTATAACTCCATAACCTATAACCTATAACTCCAGCTCTGGGGTTTACAATGCTTCTGGCTACCATGGGTACCTGAAATCATGTGTGAATACTCATATAAACAGATATACACAGAGACACATAGTTAAAAGTAAAATAAGTGTTGAAAAAAAAAGGGGGAGGGTTTATGATGTCAAAGTTAACATCACCATCCTCCAGAACAATAACATTGAGAATAACAAAATTTCACACACACACCATGTTTTTACACTTATTATTTAAGGATTGTTTCGTCATATCAAACATCCACTGCTCTTATTCCCTTATTGTAGAGGGAGATCCCATAGGGCTTTGCAACTGGCTTGAATTCAGAGTGTTAGCACCTGGGCTTTGTGACTGCTATCTTTTGTAATAGCTGCTTTTTGTTTAAAGTGTTTAAAGCTTATCTGAGTTCTTCCTGAAAAGTTCAAAGCCTCTGAAAAACTTAGTTGAAAAGAACTCAGAAAACCAAGAGGTCTTGTGACTGAAAATTGCTTTTGCATTTGTTTCCTTTGATAGCTTCGGATAAGAGGTTTTCGTATGCAGAAATTGATTTGCCAAGGTGTAGATTGAATAACAATAAAAAAAATGGTTTTTGGAAAGCAATAGCAGTCAGGTCACCCGAAACTGTCCCCCCTACTGCTGTTAAGCCAAAATTCATCCTGGAGTGACCCAATTTCTTCCATGGACCCACAGAAAAACACAACACCAACACTTGGTGCCCAACATCATGGGTCTTGGAGAAAGAAGGGACTCAGGTGCTCCAGGACTGGAGGTTTAAAAAAAAGTGTGCTCTTAGAGTATGAGGACTCCAGGATTTGGCAGGGTCACTGGGAAATTAAATTCCCCAGCTCAGAATTGGCAACAAGTAACATGGCTCCCAGGACAAAGAATAAATCAAGGGAAAGGCCCTTTTAAGTAGAGAAAAGGGAAGGAAAGGAAATAAGAAAAGAAAATTTCTCAATGGGAAAAGGAGAAATGTTTAATCAAGAAAAAAAGAATTTTCCCTGTAGAAGAAAGGAAAATGTTAAATCAAGGCCTAGAAATAAAAAGGCCCTGTAAAAAAATAAATAAAAGAAAGAAAGAAAAAAGCCTCTTCCCAGTAGGTATAGAAGAACAGAGAAGGCTCTTTCCAATAAAATGAAGACATTAATGATAACTGGAACTCAGAACTCTCTGGCTGCCACATGCTGCATGCCAGCTCTTTCTGCCATCCCAGAGAGGTGGCATTTGAATTTCAAAGAATGATGGGCGGGGCTTAACTGCTTCATCATGAGTTAGCACAGCTGGCCCAGAACTAGAATTTTCTTGTTTGTTTGCTTAATTTTGGTTTAAATGTTTTTTTTTCCCTAATAGCAGGACTCATTATCAATCAATGGTCCACTCATGGGAGAAATAAAAACGAAAATAAGCCCAACTTCTGGTAAAAAATTAGGGCAATTAGGGCAAAAAAAAAAAAAATGGCAAAAAATTGCAATTAGGGCATAAAGTACAAAACCAACCCTGTTTGAATTTCCAGAAGTATTAGTCATTCATTGTATGGAATATGTTATCTTCTCTTGATCATCTGATTAATGCTGTGGGATGTTCTGTATGTTAAATGTGTTGCTCTGATTGGTTAATAAATAAAATACTGATTGGCCAGTAGCCAGGCAGGAAGTATAGGTGGGACAAGGAGAGAGGAGAATTCTGGGAAGTGGCCTGTTATAGCTATTGACTTATAAGATTGCTTCTTCACTATCTCTTTACAAGAACAAGGTAGAGGAAAATTTGCTTTTACGGTGCCTACTTATAATAATGCCAGCCTGTAAGGACATAGCAGTGGAAAATCCTTTCTCAAGGAATGTTAAGCAGTCCAACTTTATGTCAATATTTTGTGCATCAATCACTAGAAATGGTTCGTAAACAATTTCCTCAACCCATTATTTACCATTATATGGATGATATTTTATTGGCTGTGTCTGATACAGACACCTTAGAAAAAAAATGTTCAATGTAGTACAAAAAAAATTTACTCTGTTGGGAATTACATATTGCTCCTGAAAAAATATAAAGAGGAGATTTTCTTAATTATTTAGGATTTAAATTAAATAAACAGGAAATCCAGCTACAAAAGGTACAGATTAGGAGAGATCAATTCACACTCAATGATTTTCAAAAATTAGTGGGTAATATTAACTGATTTCGACCTACCATTGGACTGACTATTCAAGGATTAAGTAATTTGCTTCAAAATTTACAAGGTGACTTGGATTTAAACAGTCCAAGAGAATTAATAACTGAAGCAGAAAAGGAATTGGCCCAAGTAGAACAAAAATTACAAAATGCCTATGGGGATCGACTAGATCTCACAACTGTATGTATTTTAGTTATATTACCTCCTGCCCATTCCCTTACTGGACTCATTATGCAAAGGGAGGATAACATTGTAGAATGAATTTAGCTTGCTCACAAACAAAGTAAAAAGTTCAAAACCTTTATAGAAAAGGTTTCTGAATTAATTATAAAAGGAAGAATAAGACTTCATCAATTGTCAGGAATGGATCCAGCTGAGATTGTAGTACCCTATATTAATGTTGAAATTATGCAATTGTGGGTAATTAATGATAATTGGCAAAAACTTGTAGCAATTCCTTAGGAGAAATTAACAACAAATATCCTAAAAGTAAGTGACTTCAATTTATAGAAAGAACTGAATAAATTCTTCCCCGCATAGTGGAAAAAGCATCTATTTCTGAGTCTCTTACATTTCATGCTGACGCAAACAAATTAGAAATGGTTGCTTATAAAGCAGGAAACATAAGTAACGTAATTCAAAGTCCATAAGACTCGGTTTAAAAATCAGAGTTTTATGTCATTTTAATGGTTTACACTTTAAAGAATCTCTTAATATAATATAATACTGATTCTCAATATATATAAGGGGTTATATTGCATATAGAAACTGCTGAACTTATTCCTGATAATTCAGAATTAACTTTGCTATTCACGCAACTGCAAAAAGCAATCCAGGACAGAAATTATCAGCTATGTATTACTCATATTTGATTTCATACTGGATTGTCCAGGCCATTATCAAAAGAAAATGAAGAAATTGATCAATTACTGATAGGAAGTGTGTTAAAAGCTTCAGAATTTCATAAGAAACATCATGTTAATAGTAAAGGCTTAAGGAAAAAATTTTCCATTACTTGTCAACAAGCTAAGAAAATTATAAAAAAAAACTGCCCTGCTTCTTCTTTGTATAATCAAGTTCCTTTACCTGCAGGAAGTAACCCTAAAAGTACACAGACACAAAAATAAATTGCAAATGAATGTATTTCATTTAATAGAATTTGAAAATTTAAATCGACTCATCATACCATTGATATATTCTCTGGATTTCAGTGGTCATCTGCCTTAAGTTCTGAAAAGGCTGATTCTGTAATTACACATTTGCTAGAGGCAGTGGCTATAATGGGCATACCAATTGCAAATTAAAACTGATAATGGCCCTGCTTTTATGTTCCCAATAAAATGAAACTTTTTTTTGTACATTATGACATAAAACACATTACAGGGATACTGTATAATCACACAAGACAGGCAATTGTTGAAAGATCTAATCGCACTCTGAAAGAGATGCTTTTTAAAAAAGAGGAGGATATGAGGACCCCAGGGCAGATTACATAATGCTTTACTCACTTTAAATTTTTTAAATGCTAATGAAGTAGGGACGACAGCTGCTGAAAGGCATTGAATTGTGGGAAAAAAAACTGCTAACCTGAGTCAGGCTGTGTATTACAAGGATGCTTTAATGTCAGAATGGAAAACAGGGAAAGTGGCGTGTTAGGGCTGAGGGTGCTTTTTTCGCTATGCGGGGAAGAATCCAGTCGGTTCTTTCTATAAATGGAAGCCGCTTACTTTTCAGGTGTTTGTTGTTACTTTCTCCTAAGAAATTGTTACACGCTCTTTGCCAATCATCCTTAATCGCCCACAATTGCATAATTTCAGCATTAGTACAGTCTCAGCTGGATCCATTCCTGACAATTGACAAAGTGGTGATGAGTATGCTGAAATCACAGTGTTTAGTCTCAGCATGGTAGACTTTCAGCAAGGTGGGCCCTGCCTGGCTTCCTATTCAGTGTGTCCTAAACTAGCACGTATGTGGTTAGGGGGTCAAAATGCAACAGGATGCTTGCATTTTGCATATCCAGTGCAAGATCCTGGATTCAACACCCAGATTGAAACAAACAGAAGATGATAACAGGGTTGGAGAAATGGCTCAGTGGGTAAAGTGCACACTGCTCTTGCAGAGAAGTCAAGTTCAGTCCCCAGCACCCAGCTCACAACTACTTGTAACTCCAGATCAAGGGCTCGAACACCCTGCTATAGCTTCTGTGAGCACTGCACTCTTGTGCACCTTGTGATGAATGTGGGTCCTGCAAAATTATCCAGCAGACTGATACTAAAGTTTCTATTTCTAGTCTCATAATCTGTTTCCCAAATTTCATGGGTTATAAATACAAGTGGAATTTTTACATTGTTGTAAATAAAGCCTTAATTTGTTTGCAATAAAAAGCAGAATACAAAGTACAAATCCAGTTATTGCCATATATTTATAAATAGCTTCCTAAATATGTTAGCAAGTTATAAAGATACTTATAAATTCATGCAGTCTATGGGGAAGTTCACATTATTTTTCACACTATAATGTTCATCCAGTGAGTCTTCAAATAGTGCTCTCAACAATCTCCACTTTAGGGCTATAGAGATGATTCAATCGAGTCCTTGCCTAGCAAGAACAAGGATTTGAGTTCAATCCCCAGAGCCCATGGATAAAATCTGAGTGTGGCAGCACACACTTATAATTCTAGCATTGGGGAGACAAGCAGATCCCTGGGGATCTCTGGCAACCTAGACTATTTGGAGAGTTCTAGACCACTGAGAGTTTCTGCCTCAAATACAAAAAGTGGAGATCACCTGAAAAATAACACCAAAGTTATTCAGAGAATTTTCAGAGAATAGTCAGTCTGGGGCAAAGGAGGCAGTTAATGATTGCAAGCCAGACTTAACAGAAAAAGAGAACAATGTAATAGAGTCAGAGAAGGACAATAATCACTCTGATTTCCACTGGACACACACACACACACACACACACACACACACACACACATTCATACACATACACACACATCTCTCTCACACACAGCACACACACACACATACGCACATGCACCATACACACATGTATGTGGTAATACATTGCGTCCCCCAATATATTGTGCGCCCTAATAAAGCTTATCTGAGGATCAGAGGAAAAAGCCAGCCACTATAGTAAACACAGAAGTCAGGCAGTGGTAGCACATGCCTTTAATCCCAGCATTAGAGAGGCAGAGACCCATCCGGATCTCTGTGAGTTCAAGGCCACACTGGGAACAGAGCCAGGCATGGTGACACACCCCTTTAATCCCAGCACTAACCACAGAGGTCTGGAGGTCTGTACAGACAGACAGGAAGTGATGTAGCTGGGCAGAGAGAGGAAGTGAAATGCAGAACAGAAAGGCATATAGGCGTGGGTATACAGGAAGCAGTTCTCTTTGAGGATTTCCAAGTGGTAAGAACATGGCTGGCTTCTTTCTGCTTTTCTGATCTCTCAGTTTTTACCCCAATATCTGGCTCTGGGTTTTTTATTAATAAGACAGTTTAGCAATTCATTTTATACACATACACCACACACATACACATAAAGACACATGCACATGCACCCTCAACACAAACATATACATACAGCTAAGATAAAGTAATTTGGAGCTCTGTCAACCTTCCATTCACTCATCTTTGAATTCCAGAATATGGAACAATATTAAGTACTTAAAGGTGTCTAGTGAATGGTTTCAGCTTCTGCAATCTTAACTATCAGCATTAGTTACACAAAAAATTTCATAATTTGATTACTCTAGGTTATTGGAGACTTACCAAACCAATGACAAGACATGTATGGCAATTTTCTGAATATTCAAATATATCACAGAAGCCTGGAGGGCAGTTGCCTTTAAAGACATGGTGTCAGCTGATGCTGCTTTAAAAGGCTCTCTGCCAAGCTCCTGAAGAGATGTGCCCACTCATGTGTAACCATAAAAATCCAGCAAGAGCAGAGACTTACCCAACAGAGAGGAACATGTTCTCATTCAGTATCTCGGATCTTATGTAATTCTTTCTGGGCGATAGCCCCAGCCAATAACCATTTAACCCCTCAGACTTTACAAATTCCTAAAGAAACAGAGAAGGCCTGTTTAATAAGCTGTTTCTTTTCTTTTTTCTTTTTCTTTCTTTCTTTCTTTCTTTCTTTCTTTCTTTCTTTCTTTCTTTTTTTTTTTGAGACAGGATTTCTCTGTTTAGCTTTGTGCCTTTCCTAGAACTCACTTTGGAGACCAGGCTGACCTCGAACTCACAGAGATCCGCCTGCCTCTGCCTCCTGAGTGCTGGGATTAAAGGTGTGCACCACTACCGTCCGGCTGTTTCTTAAGTCTGTACACAACCTCACAGGATCCCATAGTGCAGACTTCTGTTTTAACATTATAGTTTTGGTGTAGCATTACCACTTCTCAATGTTATTTAGAAGAAATTCAAAGTGCTTTTTAAGATGTCAGCATTTTTACAGCACAGTTTCCTCAAAGTGGGCCTGCTGTGTAGACAGGGAAAAATGAGAAGGAAACTCCAGTGCCTGGAGGCTGATGCAATCACAGAGCTGTGTTATGGCAGGATATCCTGCATCTGCTCAAACAGTAAAAACCAGCACGATCCCAAGCTAGTCAGGACCATGGCTGACCCTGGTAATTGAAAAAGTCCTTTGCTTCACTGTTACGGTCTGATGAGGCTTGCATAAAGTGCAGCTTCCATCATGCATCTAGTATCACAACATACCCAACCCCACCTGTGTAAGAACAGAAAGGGTCAATCCCGGTCAATCCTAGTTCATTCCAGAATCTCCCCTCCTACACCCATGAATGTCTCTTTTCTCCCAGTAAAACTTCTCATAAGACAAGCCATCCAAATTCCTAGGGATGATTATCTCCTTTGAGAAGCTCACATCTCTTCTGGTGGTTTACTTTTGCTTTCTAATAAAATGTTTCAACTTTGCACTGTGTGGGAGTTCTTTGATGGCTACAAAAACTTGGCAACCTTGGGTTGAAGTCTCTGAGATCTCTTCAGCCTTCACCACTGGTAATAAAAGGACCTATTGATTCATTGAATAATCTTCATATGGGGTCAGTGAAAAGCTTAGCAATTTTCCTGATCTAAATATTTAGGTCGTGAATATTCAGTCTTGAGCAAAGGATATGGCTAATGACTGCAAGCCAGACTTAACAGAAAAAGAGAACAATACAATAAAGTCAGAGAACAGCAATAACTACAGAGCCCAGAGTCAGCACAGGATGCTTTGCCCAAAGTTACATGTATTTTTCTGTTAAAGCCAGTTGTCTTTTTAATGATACATAATTATGAATGATTACTTGAGAAAGGTCAATGAAACAGAATAATCGATCGAAGTCCCTTCTCCTATAAAAGATGACAAAGTCTCTTATGGTAGAGAAGCTGAGCCATTTAGGGGATATAATTATATATAGATTTGGTTTTTCGAGACAGGATTTCTCCATGTAGTTTTGGTGCTTGTCCTGAATCTCGCTCTGTAGACCAGGCTGGCCTCAAACTCACAGAGACCTGGCTCTGCCTTCCAAGTGCTGGGATTAAAGGTGTGCACCACTGCCTCCTGGCTAAGGGATATATTTTTACTCCAAGATAAATGACTACAATCTAGGATAAGTGGCTCACACAGGTAATTCCAGCACTTGGGAAGCTGAAGAAGGAGGATTGCTGTGAGTCTGAGATAAGCCAGGGCTACTGAGTGAGATTTGTCTCAAAAGAAAGAAAGAAAATAATGAAGGATTACTATGTGAGAGACTAGAACTATTTACTAACAAGTGACACAAAGACATTGTTCAGACCAGCAGTTCTCAACCTGAGGGTCATTATCCCTTTGGAGATAGAATGATTCTTTCACAGGGGTCACATAAGAGCATCAGAAAAATCAGATATTTACATTACAAATATCTGTAGCAAAATAACAGTTATGAAGTAGCAACGAAAATAATTCTATGGTTGGGGGCTCCTACAACCTGAGGAATTGTATTAAGGGGATCCAGCATTAGGAAGGTTTATAATCACTGATTTAGACATAAACAAATAAATAAACAAACCAGAGAATTCACTTTTCATTGGTTCTAAAATCTCTGTGTAATATGTCTATTTAACATCTGCCTCCTCTCTATCAACCCAGTATACTTATTTGAGCAAATATCACCCTAGCTGGCTTAACCTGGCTTGTCAATAAAAAACACAATATATTGACAATAAAGATATTCTCCTGTGTGGTTTTTATGGGGTGGTGATAACTATTCTGAGGGCATACACAGAAACCTGCTCCTACACTTCCAACTTGGAACCAGACAAGCCTGAGGATTCTGGGAGTCCCTGGTCTAACCTGTCTATCTTCCAGCTTCTAAGATTCTGCTTAAGCTAAAGCCGTGTGTGTTTCAGCCTGACTATAATTTCCCTGAGACAAATGTGCAAGTCCCAGTCCCCTCCCCAGGCAACGAAAACAATCCTAAGTCATAAATGGGTCACTGCGTGTCTTCCCAACACATGCGTCTTCACCCCACATTCCATGATGTGAACTGATTCCTTTCTGAGTGAACAGAGACGTGGAACCTTACCAGCTCACTCCTGTTCTTAATCTTCAGCAGGCTGGCATTCCGAGCCGAACAGAGCATTTCACTCTTTTGCCATGTTCCAAACCCATCAAGTTTAGAGTAACAGCTGTCCTTGAACCATTTTGAACCCTTTGGACAAGGTTTGCATTTGTGCTCTGGAAGGAGGGCAGAGTGTTACAGGTTTGTATGAACACCCTTGACCACTATTTCTCTACTGTTTGTGTGACAGTGACAGGATTTGCTCAGTTTCTTCTCTTTAGGTCGATGAGAAAGAAATCAAGTCCTCTATACGTCACCGTCGGAACATAAGAAAAAACTGGGCAAACAAAAGTGTTCAAGTACCTGGCCAGATTCAAATGTATTGTCCATCATTGGGAAACCTGGGTAGTTTTGATTTGTTTTTTGTTTGTTTGTTTATTTGTTTGTTTGTTTTTCACTTATGACTCTAAAAATTAATCACAGTAAATGCTGTCTGGTAAAAACCAGGCTCACAGAGTCACACTGGTCTGGCTTTCTCCAGCAGGTGTCTCTTTGGCTTTCAACTTCCAGAGTATTGAAGAGGTACCTTAGAAGCATGGGAACATAGTTTAGCCACAAAACTACAAAAGCATCGAAAGATAACACTCCTTTCCCCAGTTCCATACATCACTTCATTTCTTTGCCAGAACCTTTCACTCCTTCAGCACGAGGTGAAATTTAGGAATGGGGTCATGTATAAAGAGGTGTCCTTCCCTACTTACCACCTCTTGAGCTTTGTGCCCAGAACAAGGGTAATAAACTGCAGATCAGAGAAACTGAGTATACTGTCTGACACTTCATTATGTAAGTGTCAGAACCTTATAAATTGGCAGTCTAGTTATTTCTACTTTCATGTTTTTCCCCTAACTATGGGGAAATATCAATGACTCATTTACCAAACACATTTAATTCCATGTTTAATATTGGCTCCATAAGAAAGTGATTCTTAAAGGACCCTAAGGTATAGTGGTATTCTATTTGTACTGAAATGTGATTTTATTTGTATGTTAATAAATAAAGTTGCCTAGGGGTCAGAGCTATTAGCAAGCCATAGCGAAAGCCAGGGCGGTGGTGGTGCACGCCTTTAATCCCAGCACTTGGTAAGCAGAACTAGGTAGATCTCTGTGTGTTCAAGGATACAGCCAGCATTGGAGACACACGCCCTTAATCTCAATACCAACCATAGAAGACTTGGAGGTCTGTACAGAGAGGCAGTGACGAAGCAGTCACGTAGTTGGGTTTACAACCAATGAGAAGGCAGAACAGAACTCTTATTTAAAGTCGAACGCACAGGAAGAAGTCCCTTTCGGAGAGGTCTCTTGGCGGGAGAGGCTAGCTGGCAGAAAGCGGGTAAGACCCTTAGCTCTGACCTCTTTGGCTTTCATCTTTACATTGGCTCTGTGTCTCTTATTTAATAAGGCAGTTGGTTACATCTACACTAAGGTTTAGTTTGTTGTCCACGAAATAGTTTTGAGAGCAATATAAGGTTACCTGGTTCCTTTTTATACAGCTCACGACACAGCTGGGTGGCTATCTTTTGCAGCATGGCAGAGAGGTTCCCGATTTTCTTGGAGTTGTTGAGACTGTGCATCAGCTGTAGGGAAATATTTCTCTGAAGTTCTTCCTTGATGTTTTGTAGTTGATTTGATTTTATCATTGCTGTCTCCAAAGTTGTATAAACTCCAGGATTATTTTAAAGACAGAGAAGAGAAGAAAATAGTAGATGATTTTAAAAACCTTATAAATTCTCAGTTATTCTATCACCTTTAGAAATTTGGTGAGTTCTTTCTTCAGAAATAGTATTAAAATATTAAAGTGGTAGGAAAAGGCTTCTCTATAGGAGTTATTTGAGGAGATAGAGTGTTTGTCTATGGACTATAAGACCCTCTTTGGGGCATAAAGCCTTAATTCTAAGAATAAACATCGATTCAATAACTCATAGCATTCTAAATCAGCACCAAAATACCTATATAGATACATACATTTACAAATACATATATATATATATATATATATATATATATATATGCAGCACTACACAAACTCAGCAGGTTGCATTTATATATTTACTTATATAACTATGTAACAATAATAACTAAAGATTAGGAGGCTATGAATTTGAGAAGGAGCAGGCAGGGGCATGAGAGGGATTAAAGGGAGAAGGAGGGAATGATACAACTGTATTTTATTGAAATTTAAATGTCATTTTAAAGAATGGGGTGATACATACACAATCCTCCTGAGACCCCCAGTCCAATGAGCAGCAGAAAGCATACAAGAGTCAGAATCAAGACTACTTTATGCTGTGAATGGGATGGAGCAGAAGGTACTGTGAAAAGAAAAAGAGCGTAGCATTTGAGAAGCAGCTCACACTAATTTCATTCATTCATTCATTCATTCATTCAGTCAGTCAGTCAGTCATTCATCCTCCCCTCATTTCTTTTTACTATGTATTTTGTAATGAAAAATATTTTGCTAAAAACTAAAAGACTTTAACTTATTTTCAAGAATAATCAGATAGGAAACCATAAGTAAGACATCAGGTTTTATTTTGAGGTCTTTGACTATGCTGTCTTACACTCCAGATTTTTTTTGTTCATGAGATGTCTTAAATTTCATACCAATAAGATCAAGGCAGTGATTTTTTTTTAAAAAAAGTAAGAAACATTCAGTAAGTTCTTTTGAATGAGAAGGGAGTCTCATAGACAAAGACATTAACCCCTAGACTGATGAAAGATACAAAAAAAAGTAAAGATAAAGTTTATAAAATAGAGAGGAGGAAGGGAATGGAGAATACAGATAGTGTATGTATCCTTGCATACATTTGTGGAAAGTGAGTGTCTGGAGGCTGAGAGAAGCCACGTCAGTCTGAGGAGTCTCTTGGAATGTAGAGGGGAGGCTTGACACGAAGCAGTTCCAGTTGTTAATGCACTCCTCTGGAATGCCAAGAGTGGAGCTGCAGAACAGCAAAGCAGGCTATCACTATGTCCTGGCATCCCTCGTCAGCTCTCCGCCTCGCCTAGTCTGGATCTGCAGTTCTCATTCCAACTTTTTCAATATTGTCTATGATTCTCCAGCAAAACATTGTAATGGAAAAAGTTTATTATTTTCTGACCAATGAATCACAGACTACACCATTTTACTAGAAAATTATAAAACTTACATTGTGAATTATTTTTAAGGTATTATATGATTTAAATTATCTCTATGTATCGATATATGTAAAGACTGTCTCAAGAAAGTAATTCAAGAATTACCTGATATTCTTTCTCTGTTCCTGAAATTTGTCTTATATCAACAACTGATAGCATAACAGTGTTGTAAAATCTCACAAAAGTGACATATAAAATATAAAACTCGATTTCTTAATATTTTGTAAAATTATTGTTAGTGAAAGTACTATGAATGTTCCAGTCCTTATCTGAAGTTTAAAATACAGAGTCATAGGCTATCTTTCATCAAAATTATTTTCTCATTTTTGTATGTATTCAATTATTTAAAAGTTATCAGATTTAGGTACTAGACACTGTTGTGGCTGTTAATAAAACAAAGTAGTAAGGTGTGCATGTTTATGCTGTCATGTAGATGCATTTAAAAGTGACAGGAAACAAACAGCTAAATGATTGATAGAGAAATGATAGATAAGATAGATAGATGATAGATAGATGATAGATAGATGATAGATAGATGATAGATAGATAGATAGATAGATAGATAGATAGATAGATAGATAGACAGACATTTGAAACTCATATTTTAGAAAGTATGTGGTTCAGATGTCATGGATATGGGGAAGAAATGTGCAGAATTCTTGTGAAGAACGTGACAGTAAGAGCACCCATCTTAAAAACCATAATTTAGGGGAGATTTTTTTTTTTTTTTGAGGAACAGAATACGTTGAGAGTAGCTAAAGATAGACTGTCCTGTATGAGAAGAGTTGTTCAGGGAGAGTTTAAAACGAAGCGAAGCCTGTGGAAGAGTGGGACAGGCGCTGAGTTTCCTTTAGACGACTGGGGAGGCCCTAAGGGGATACTTGGAAGCCATGGTACTGGAAGCTGAAAGGCATGAGGTGACTTAGAGGAGAAGGAGATCTATAAAGCGCCCTTGAGTGAACCATCAAAGAGTGTAAGCAAGAAGTCAGGACAAGCAGAACGTCAAAACCAGTTCAACCACAGGAACAGTGAGAGTGAGGATATGTGTCATGGAGAATGCCCAGCAGGAAGGAATTTCACTTAGGTTGTGGTGTGTTGTGAGTGTTGTGTTACGTTGTGTTGAAAATAGAGCCTCACACATGCTCAGCAAGAGCTCTAGCACAAAGCTATATACTCAACTCTCTTTTTACTTCTCATTTTGAGACTGGATCTCACTAAACTAACTGCCTGGGTTGACTCTGAACTCAGGTCTTGAACTTGTAATCCTCCTGCCTCAGCCTCTTTAGTAGCTGAGGTTAGAGAACAGCTCCCTCATGCCTAGCAAAGAAAGTAATTTTAAAAGAGACTGTTCAGCATTATGAAGACAGTAGGAAAGTAGAGCAGGGAAAGAATGGAGACAGGAGGCCATGAGATAGTTCAGGGGGTAAAGGCACTTGCTGTGCAAGCCTGACAACCTAAGCTAAATCCCTGGTGGTTCACATGGTGGAAGGAGAGGACTGAATCCTCAAGATGTCCTCGGGCCTCCACACATGCACTGTGGCCAGTGCACACACACATACCTACATACATGTATACATGCATGCACACACATACACATTCATATACATGCATGCACACACACACACACACACACACACACACACACACACACACAAATTAAATTTAATCTAATTTTAAAATGAAGAATAGAGATCTGAATGCTAGGATAACACAAGGAAACCCCTAGAGACATGGACCAGAACCAGCTCCATGAACAATGAGGAAAGAAGCCGGGTAATAAGTGTGTTTTCTGGACACACACACACACACACACACACACACACACACACACACACGCAAAGTGTTCTCTCTTTCTCTTTCTCCTACTCTGTAAGCATTTTATTTTTCAAAACTATAAAAAGAAGAACATATAAGTCCATTACTTTCCTGCACAATGTATAGTCCTAGTTCCATGGCTTCATATAATGAACACACACACACACACACACACACACACACACACACACCACCACCACCACCAACAACAACAGCAACAACAAAAGAAAACAAAAATAAACCCTTCATAATAAAACACCAGCATTTCTACATAGAAAAATTCTGTCTTGAAAATAAACAAAAAAAAACCCTACATTTGAAAATACCATCCATGCTGGGCAGTGGTGGTGCACACCTTTAATCCCAGCACTCAAGAAGCAGAGGCTGGCAGATCTCTGTGAGTTCGAGGCCAGCCTGGGCTACAGAGTGAGTTCCAGGAAAGGTGCAAAGCTACACAGAGAAACCCTGTCTCGAAAAACCCAAAAAAAAAAAAAAAAAAAAGAAAAGAAAATACCATCCTGTTCCATGTACCAATTTTTAGTACTTTAAAAAAATTGTAATGTAAAATACAGAGTGCTTTATTGCAGTGATTTATGCCTTAAAGAAAAAAATCTTTATAATCACTTTTGTACTTTGGATTTAAATAAAAGGCTTAATTAAAAATTCGCACTGAATAATTACTGTATTTGAAGTGTAAGGCTGTAGCCACTGCCACAGTCTTACATTGCATCCATGGCTCAAAATCTTACCTTTTCCCCCACATCTTTTAGACTTCTGGGTATTTTCTTTCTTATCAGAGTCCTGGAATTTGAGATTTGCATAAACAGTTTCTTCAGACATTGATGAATAGTCAAAGAAAGCTCCACAAATTGTCCTTTAAAAAAGGTGAGAGAGAGCTAAAATCTGAATGAGTCTATCTGGAATTTTAAAACTTCTGTGTGTAAACTGAAGCTAGTCTCACAAGCTAGCATTTCTTTTTAAAAACCCATTGCGTCAGTCTCTCAAATATGTGCCCAAGAGCCACAGACTGTCTGTAGCCTCAGACAAGAACAGATAAGAATCAAAAGAGGAAACATCTTTCTTCCTCATATGTCTTCCTTTTTCTCATTTCTACATAAAGTAATTTTTGAAATTTTGTTTGGATAATATTTGTATTGTGCAAGTTGCACAATTCATTTCTACCACATGGTGCAGATACAGCATAGGATTAAACCCTCCTACAGGAAAATGATTGGAATGACTCAGTTCTCAAATGCTCGCTGATGGAACCGCAGTGGACATGCACTGTGCCCTGTGCGTAGGATGGCCAAGGTCTCCAGAGAAAGACTGGCTTAGTCAGAACTGAACGTTCACAGAGTGACACGGGAGGAGTAGGAGATGAAGGACCATGCTCTCTCCCTAGTACAAAGGTTCTGGGTAGATAAACAGGAGCTTTGCTCCCAGCATTAGAGAGGCAGAAACAGATGGATCTCTGTGAGTTCCACGATAGCCTGGTCTACATAGTGAGTTCTAGGACATCCAATACTACATAGAGGGACACTGTCTCAAACCACCCCCCCCCAAAATAACTAACAAGCTAAATAAATAACACAAGACACTACCACCACCACTGTGTAACTGGTAAATGAATGAACTCAAAACTGGTAATAGTGAGTCAAAGCCGTAAGACATAACCTGGGTCATGCTGGTACCAGCTTCCTTCCCCTTTTTGGTGGCTCATTGAAGTACCTCATATGGATTGAGGCTTTGTGCAAAAAACATAGGTCTGGCTTCAGGTTTCCTGGCCACAGGGCTATTCACAGAGCCCTCAAACACAGGTTGTTGCTCTAAGCATGCACATTCCCAGTTGTGGTTCAGAGCCCCAGGTTCACAGTTTTCTGTTGTTATTGTTGTTCAGAGAAACTAAGTGTTTCCAGGGTTTGGAGACTACACATTGGAGACTGGGAATCTCATCAGTGGGCAGTGCCCACTTTTTAAAACCTCCTAATATTCCTTTGGAATTCTTAAGTGATATCAACACATAAATAATGATATCAACACATAAACAACGTTAAATAGGTTGGCATTATTTTTAACTATAAAAGAGAATGTTTTTAATTCAATAAAAATTAACTGCTTTGTCATGATAAAAAATGTACAGACAAGCAACACTAGATTGACTTAGTGAGTTGTATGTGTATATTTCTGTGTTTAGATTTGAGTAACAATAATAATCAAAGAAAAGAAGGCATGAATTTGAGAGGAAGTAATGGACAGAATGGAAGAGGTTGGAGGGAGGAAAAGAATGGGAGGGGATGTAATTAAATTTTACTTTTTAAAAAGATAGCAAACAGAAGAGATTTTCTACAACATCTACCAAAAGCAAACAAAAGAATCACAAGTACAAATAAGGCACGTATTTACAAAACGATATTGAAGAAAATTCTAAACTATGACGAAAAGAAATCAGAAAAGTATGCTTTAACATTAGAAGTACTAACAGTGTAAAATCATTTGTAAAAGTTTCAATAAATATTAGTTGAATTAAAACAAAAATGGATACTTTCCTGATACTCAAAAAGACTATTTTAGAGTATAATTCAAAATAATTACAATGAAAGATTTTGAATGCTTCCATCACAAAGAAATAGTATATTTGAGATCATGAGTAGCCTAACAGACTGAGTTCATCATTGTGATACTGTACTGAAGGATCAGAATCTACCCCATAAGCATGTACAATGACTAGTTTTAAATTTTAAAAAATGCTAAATGGGCTATCAAAATCCATATGAAAATATAAACATAAAAATGGCATAAGCAAAAT
The DNA here is from genome assembly GCA_902168415.1 of Peromyscus melanophrys. Taxonomy (NCBI): domain Eukaryota; kingdom Metazoa; phylum Chordata; class Mammalia; order Rodentia; family Cricetidae; genus Peromyscus; species Peromyscus melanophrys. The sequence continues at coordinate 28,859 of CABHPR010137692.1, forward strand.
TTAAAGGATACAGTATCCAAGGAGATGGCTCATATACAAAGTGTTTGCTGTGCAAATGTGAGGGCCTGAGTTGGATTGCCTCCACCCACATATGAAACATGGCATGGCAGTCATACATGTAATCATAGGACCAGTTAGAGGGACATAGAAGGATCCCTGGGTCACACTGTGTAAGGACTAGTATCAGCTCAGGACACCCCAAGACCAAGTTCTAAGCACAAAGGAGATTTATTTGCTCCAGATGGGGAAAGGTCAGGGAATAGAGGACTAGGGAGAAGGGGAGGAGGGAACAAGGGAGAGGGGGAAAGAGTATCTGTCCCTGAGGGGGACAAAGGACTGCCTCTGCATAGAGAGGAGACCAACACTGCCCATAAGAAAATGGTGGTTTATAAAAGTAAAAGGAGAAACCCCACTTTAAGATGAGGTGCTTAATTCTAATTGGACATATTAATAAGGTGAGCCAAAGGGGGCTTTTGATTGCTGGACTTCAATACTTTGATAGCCCAACCTTGGTAGTCAGCCTCAGGAGGGGGACGTGGCCAAATAAGGAAATGAACCTTGGTAGATAGCTTTAGGAGTATAATCTAATGTTTTTAAGCAAGGTAGAAGGACTGGGAGAGAAGGGCAAGGCCTGTCAGAGCCATGTTTGCCATGCTCAAGCTGGCTAGATTCCCTTTACATTGTCTAGCCAACCTAGTGATCACCAAACCCCACTAAGATCCCACTAAGAGATGTTATCTCAAAACACAAGGCAGATTCCAGCTGCATGTTCACATGTACCCCTACATATTTGTATATGAAAATGCACACTTACCTATACATACAAGTGTGCATGCACACACATATACACATAGACTGTTAAAAATATATATAATTTTTATTTCCTTCTAACTACTTCATGAGTGGTGGTTTCCTGTTTACAAGCCTTCAAGACAGATGTTCTTATTATCACCTTGATTCCCAGGAATGCAAGTAAACTATAACCAGCATAGTCCTCAACCGACGTCACACAGGCGTCATAGCAGATGGAGAGCTGAGATATAAGTAGATCCCAGCTGCTTGTTTCAGACACGTATCCTCCCAAATCATTGGCCTTTCCTTCTTCCTGGCAGGGGATCAAATATTTCTATAGGAAGAATAAAAACATTCACATTTTAGAATATAACACACGAATGTGGGCTAAGTCTCTGAGTAGAGAAAGTTTTCTCAACAAGATATGAAAAGTCATTAAGGATGAACAAATTGACTACATCAAAATCAAATACATATATATAGCAAAATAAAACAGTAAAAATAGCCATAGTAAACTGAAAAAGTGTAAATATACATAAAATACATCATATATATCATAGAAGATGGGGTGAATTTTATAAATTCACAAAGTTATACAAATTGATATACAAAAAGGTAAATGTTGATAGGAAATTTGACATCAGTAACAAACTCTTTTGGTTTTTGAACCAATTTCTAATAATTAAATTTTTGGCAGGAAAAAGTGTGAGGAGAAGATTTAGGGTTTTTTGTTTTTTTTCTTGTTCTTTTCATCACATGTGCCTATTATCACTTTATTTTTTTTAATTAAGAAATTTTTTAAATTCATTTTACATAGCAACCACAGATCCCCCTCTCCCCCCCCCCCCCAGCCACCCTCCCAAAACCTGTCCCCTATTCCTTCCTCCAACACGGTAAGGCCTCCCATGGGGAGTCAACAGAGTATGGTATATTCAATTGAGACAGGTCCAATGCCCTCCCCCGCATCAAGGCTGTACAAGGTCCCTCTGTAGGTAGTGAACTCCAAAAAGCCAGCTCTTGCACCAGGAATGGATCCTGGTTACTACTCAGCAGTAAAAACAATGACATCATGAAATTTGCAAGCAAATAGATGGAACTAGAAAACATCATCCCGAGTGAGGTAACCCAAACTCAGAAGGACAAACATGGTATGTACTCACTTATAAGTGGATACTAGATGTAAAGCAAAGGATAACCAGGCTACAACCCACAGCTCCAGAGAAGCTAGCTAACAGGGAGGACCCTAAGAGAGATGCACGGATCACCCTGGGAAGGGGAAACAGATGAGATCTCCATGAGCAAACTGGGGGTGAGGGGTGGGCAATGGAAGGTAGGGGATGGGGGATGAGAATGTAAGGGAACAGGATGGTCGAGCTGGGACAAGAACAGAGTGGGAAAGCAATGAAAGAGATACCATGATAGAGGGAGACATCATGGGGATAGGGAGAAACCAGGTGCTAGGGAAGGAATCTACAAAGATTTAGGGTTTTGTATCTTACAGGATTCTTACATGTAAGGAATCTCCCTCTCTTCTTCCCTCCCTCCCTCCCTTCTTTCCTTCATTTGTTCATTTGTTCGTTCCTTCCTTTCCTAACTGATAAATTTTCATATTATAAAGAAAAAATAAGAATATATTTAAAATTTAATCGAAAGAAAAACAATCTAGTTTACTGTCCTGCTTCTAATACAGGACTTGGCTAAATGTGTATTGAAAAATAAAAAGTGAATAAATGAACCTCTCCTGGATTGAGGGAGGGCAAAGGCCACCAGCCAGGCAGAGTACTGCTCTGTTTTCAAGGAAAATTTGTTTAATCAGTTATCACCAGGGGATGAATGTTTACAGTTCATTGGTAAGGACTTCACACCCAAACTGACAAATATGCTCTATCTGGTATTTTATATGGCCAAGATGTAACCAAGATTTTCATGATACAAGTTCCATACAAAGTCTCTGTTTAAAAAGCTAGCTAAAATGTTTATTTTTATATGAATTAACTGAGATCTGGAATAAATTTATGCTTTATATTTCATAGCCTTTATCTAACTTGATTCCAGTCAAATATGCAGAGACCCTCTTAAACACAGCTACAAATCTCTCTCAGTGTTAAACACGAATAATGCCAATATATGCCTTATGGGTTGTTACAGAGGAGACAAGGGGAAGAAACACAAGGGTAAAGCAAAGGGTAGATAAAGTACCAAAAGTTCTAAGTCACACAGTTTAAGAGCTAAGAGACCATAGCAAGCAACCATACAAAAAGAAAGGCCTCTGTCTATGGTGATATTTTATTTGTCCTGAAATGTGACTTTATTTGTATGTTAATAAATAAAGTTGCCTGGGGGTCAGAGCTAATAGCAAGCAGAGCAGAGCTGGGCATTCGTGGTGCACGCCTTTAATCCCAGCACTTGGTAGGCAGAGCTAGGTAGATCTCTGTGTGTTCAAGGATACAGCCAGCATTGGAGACACATGCCTTTAATCTCAATACCAACCATAGAAGACCTGGAGGTCTGCACAGACAGGCAGTGACGAGGTGGTCATGTGGTTGGGTTTACAACAAATGAGAAGGCAGAACAGAAAGTCTATATAAAGACAAACAAAACAGGAAGTAGGTCTCTCTTGGCTGAAGAGGATTGCTGAAGCAGGAAGGGTAAGGCTCTTAGCTCTGACCTCTTGGGCTTTTATCTTTACATTGGCTCTGTGTTTTTTATTTAATAAGATGGTTGGCTACATCTACATCTGTCTGAGTCCATAAACGGGAACGTTTGAAAGAGAGAGGCTGGAGAAAATCAAATTGTGGGAAATGGATAAAAAGTGGACAGGATGAAAGGGAACCAAGGAGGCCATAACCAAATGGATTTTTAAATTACCATTTTACAGTCAGAAAAGCAATGAGACTCAAATAAAAGCCATTGTAATATTATCATTTTCTATTCTATTAGAAAAATATAGCTATTGTTTAATTAACTTAATCCCAGCCAACTGTGCCATGGAACACCTTAAACACTCATTTAACCAAAAAATATTAACTATGTGGCAACATGTAAATTAATAGAAGTGGTTTAATTTAGGTTGTAAGAGCTAGTTAGTAACAAGCCTAAATTGTTGGCTAGGTATTTATAATTAATAATAAGTCTCTGTGTGGTTATTTGGGAGCTGAATGGTGGGACAGAATATTGTGCCTACACATAGCACCCAATGTGGGGCACCTGTGGTGGTATTGTGTTCCCCAAAATATTGTGCACCCTAAAAAACTTATCTGGGGTCAGATAACAGAACAGCCACTAGATACAGAGGCTAGAAAATGGTGGCACTCACGCCTTTAATCCTAGCATTCCAGAGGCAGAAATCCCTCTGGATCTCTGTGAGTTCAAGGCCACACTGGAAACAGCCACGCATGGTGACTCACGCCTTTAATCCCAGGGAGTGATGGCAGAAAGCAGAAAGAGATATAAGGTGTGAAGACCAGAAACTAGACGCTTTTGGCTGGTTAAGCTTTGAGGCTGTGAGTAGCAGTTCAGCTGAGATTCATTTGGATGAGGACTCAGAGGCTTCCAGTCTGAGGAAACAAGATTAGCTGAGGAACTGGCGAGGTGAGGTAGCTGTTGCTTGTTCTGCTTCTCTTATCTTTCAGCATTCACCCCAATAACTGGCCTCAGGTTTGATTTTATTAATAAGACCATTTAAGATTTGTGCTCCAGGCACCTACATCCACAGACATGTGGAATAAAGCCAAAAAAGACTACAAGACAGGTATTGTGTATGCTGATCCCTTGACATTGGAACAGCTCAGAGATGAGATGAGACATGATAAATCTTGTTGGCTACAAAGTCCTCATGACTTATTATTATATGTCATACTTTCATATGGCATGGATAGAGATTTATATTACAGTTTGATTATACAGTCCAAATGGACTTATAAAATTGACAGATGCATTTTACCTGCTCAAACATAAAACAAAAGATCATCTTTAATTGACTTGTGCATACTGCACATTCCATACTTGTGTTAAAACAGTTATGTATGTTACCCTTGACAGTTTATGTGTTTTAAGAGCAAGGGGACTAAACACCAATAAAATCTCATGGCCTAAGTGATGCAGCCTCTTGGAGTGCCTCTGCTGTAGTTTCCTCAGAGTTCTGCATTTAGAACACCTTCAAGTCTGCTGGTTGAGATGGTGCAGCCTCACAGAATACTCTAACCAGGATTTCAGATAAGCTTTGCACTTTCCCATTACATAGAGACTGGACAACAAATAGCACAGTTAACTCTCCCAGGACTTGACCATTATCCTGATTTGCCCAGGGCCTCCTAAAGAACCCAGTGCCCCCAGACAACAAGAAGCAGTCTAGAGAAAACAACACCAACATTGCCAAGAGATGGGTTATGGATGTTTGTCACCGTCTGAGGAGGTTGGTGACAAGTTGCTATTAGTCATGTCTGGAAAAAAGCTTAAAAGGGAGTTAGACCCACGGATCTCTTTCTGAAGGAAAAAAGGGTATACAGTGTAGAAATGATGAGATGGAACATGAGACGGTAGATTATCGAATTTACTTTAATCTAAAATGTTACTATTAATCTCAAAATATTTTACATTGGTATGGATTTTGGTTTATTGATACAAAATTGAAGTTATTTTTGTTATACTATATGCATGTTTCTTCTCTTTTCGGGGATAAATTGTGTTTATGCAGCTCATTTAAATGTAATGTATAATTAAAAATATAGGTTAGTAGTTACTCATCTATAAAAATCAAACTTGGGCCAGGCGGTGGTGGCACATGCCTTTAATCCCAGCACTTGGGAGGCAGAGGCAGGCGGATCTCTGTGAGTTCGAGGCCAGCCTGGTCTACAGAGTGAATTCCAGGACAGGCACCAAAACTACACAGAGAAACCCTGTCTCAGAAAAACTAAAAAAAAAAAAAAAAAAAAAAAA
>CABHPR010137693.1:9332-45875 GCA_902168415.1 Peromyscus melanophrys
CACACACACACACACACACACACACACACACACACACACACACACACCAGGATCACTTACTGAATGTTTTGATCATCAAGTTCTTTTTAAATCTTTTCTCATCATCCCATATTGTCACCTCCAGGCAACCTTTGACTTGCCTTCTCTCATTACAGATTACAGTTTTCTTTCACCTATTACTACAGTTTTCTTTCACCTATTATAATAATTTTGAGAATCTTCAAAGTTATATGTGACTGTGGCTAGTTCTTTTTATTGTTTAGTAGCATTCAGCTGCATGGTTACATCATGAGATGCTTAAACATTAATAGAGGATGGCAAATAAATTTGTTTCCATTTTGAGTTGCTAATAAGCTTCCATGAATATCTGAGATTTCCTTTGACTTCTGATATTTCTTAGTCTGTTAGATAAAAAAGTTTCCAGTTAAGCATATTATTAAGTTTCCTTAAACATTTTCCCCAAACCATTAATGAAGTACATTCAAATTATTGAGAAATATTTGCACCTTTTGAAGCATCTGAGGATAATTGTCCACTTCATTACACATGTTTAGATACCTTCCAATATTAAATAACAGAAGCATTCCATGAATTAATTTTGGCAGCAAACAATACCATCATAGTTGAATGATTTGGTTTCGTTAATAACTATACATTAGCATTGGTAGACTAGCTACAGTATATTGAGATAAACTGACAAGCAGATTTAAAGAATGAAAGTTATTCATTCTATCTAATGCCTTATAGTCTGAATGTTTCACCTATACAGTCAGAAACTGGATAGTACAGATCAAGAAGGATTTCTTAAAGCAAGCTCTAGAGCATATCAGAGATGGATACAACCATAGCAAGTCTAATGACATTCAAAAAGACTTCAATCAGATATCATCATGGTCCTCAAACTCTAGCCAGCTGGTAGAAAGTGTCAAACTAAGAAGCTCAAGAGCAATCAGCCTGCAGGAAGGGAAGAGTGATTTCACTTGCAAAATTTATAAACTGACTGAGCAGGTATCCACTTCAGATTGCTAGCCTTCATGCTTCATTTGCCTGGGGCAGGAAAGGCCTCTGGAAGACGGTGGGCAAGATGGTGGGCTGGGCAAGATGCTGCTGCTGCATTTACAAAGCAAGTGAGCTGCCCTTCTGAGGATAACTCCCTAGAAAAGTGGAGAACAGTTGCAAAAGATATGGCAATGTTTGTGTGGTGTGTGTGTGTGTGTGGTTATACATTCCCCCAGAGAAAAACTAAGAGCAAAGTGGGTGTGTGTGTTTGTGTGTGTGTGTGTGTGTGTGTGTGTGTGTGTGTGTGTGTGTGTGTTTATACATTCCCCCAGAGAAAAACTAAGCAAAGTGAACTAGAATGCTTAACACTTGTGATAGAAGACAACAATTCCTGGAAATGATGGAATTATAATTCCCAGCATCACTTTTATGCTGACCACTGCTGAATGAACACAGAATTCTGTTGACCATAGGCACTGGATGTATGTTCACGCTTATCTGTTATTCCCTATGGCAAGAGCAACTGCACACAAGGCCATGTCCGGGTAATTAAATGAGGAACTAACAGAGAGGACAAAATGGGCAGGTGAATGAGATTTGTACACCAGGGAATGTACACCAAGGAATAACATGAGTGTTTTTATTTTTAATGGTACCTACAACTGAACAAAATAGTGTTACAAATAACAAATAATTTTGCAAACACAGCCAGAAATTTTAAAAATAAACTGTCAGACAGACCCTTAATTTGAATTTCAAATAAACTTTTGAGTGACAACATCAATAACTAGCAAATAGCAAATATTAAAAAAGTTAATATTAATCTATAAGCTGATGATCATAAAAAGGGGCAGAGATGAATAATGTCTAGAAATGACATTAAAAAGCCTTTGAAGGTATAAAACTATGTTTAATTCATAACATTAGTAAAAACTCCATGTCAAATACCTTGTGCAGGATTATATATACATAAAAGTATATTGTTTTCTGTGAATACCCTTGTGTTTATAGCTATACACACAACACAGAGATGATTCCTACCTCAGCTTTAATCCACAATGTGCTGCAAATCACATACTAAAGTTATCTTTAGAAGGATTAAACTGTTCTGCCCTGTGCTTATGTTTCCTCGCATTCTGACATAGCTTTTGATTTCACCGTGTTCTTTGACCTTTAAGATCTTGAATTGCATTTGACCTTAGTTATTTGTTTTCCTGGAAGGATTTCAACCTACTCAGAACCATTGTCTTTTGAAGGAACTATATGTGGATATCTGTTTGTGAGATGGGAGAAAGGAGCAAACACAGATGTCAGAAGAGATCAAGAAGGCAGAGGGCAAGTGATTTGGGATGCTGCCTACATCCCACACTCAGTGATACATTGCACATAGCTAATGCCTGTAATGTCTACTTGAGAGCAGCATGGTGGTGCAGGACAGTAATTTCAGCACTTGGGAGAATGGAGCAGGAAGGTCACTGGCTGGAGGCCACCCTGAATTACATAATAAGACCCTATCTCAAACTTTTAAAACTGTATTTGAAAATGCTCAAGAGCACAGATGTTTTTGTTTTACGAGCTACCAGTTGGCCTAAGATTCCCTGGAGGCTGGTAAAGTAGCCACCTTCAGGGCACAAACAGGAAGAGAGCTCCTCCTCTGAGTGTCACGGGTCAAAACAAGCAGACTCAACCAATGTCAGCCTCTTTCTGAAGAATAAATTGCCTGGCTGTGGTTTTTCTTTTATGTATTCCATTCATTTTCACTCTAACAAATGTATTGACAATTCAACAATGAGATTTCACATCATAGATTATTTATCACACTGAGGGAAGGGTTTCCTGTACAAACTCACAAATTGGGTACTAAGGGTCTCTGGGCTGTAGTTTGTGTCTATGATATTTCTCATCTCTTTCCTCTTTGCTTTGGCTTACCTTTCTTTTCTGAACCTCAAATTAATGGAGATAGCTTCTAAATTGAGCATGTGAGGACAAACCACTGGAGAACATTTGTAGTACCCTCGCCACTTTTCGCAGTCTCACATACCAACTCACATATACACCTATGATGCTATGGATCATGAGCTTTATGATTGTGCTTTAATATTAAAATGGAATATTCAATGATACTGCTTTAGCAGTCAATATTGTGTGACATCCTCTACTCCTCAGGTTAAAAAACCAAAACAACCAACCAAACAAACAACCCAAATGAACAACAGCAACAGAAACTGGTTCTAGCTGGAGTTAATAACAGAAACTTGAACTTATAGCTACAGCATAGGACTGTATTCGTCTCTTTGAGAAAGATCAAACTCATTTAAGAACTTTCCACATACTGAAAAGAGTTCACAGAAATTTACCAGCTGCTTCCTAGCATAAGATAGAATCTCCTGCTTCAGTATGTGTGACAAATGCCAAGGAAAACATTGTGTAGCTCTAGGGTATTAATAAGAAGCAAAAATAAAATAAAATAAAAAGACTAATGGCAAGGTTAAAATGACCTGGCAAAAGGAAAGTAGTAGCCACTGGCCTGCAGTACTTCTACAGCAAGCCACTAACTACCAAAAAATTATTGTTTAAACAAGGATAATAATAATTAGGGTCTTTTAAAGTATCTAAATTCTTATGGTTGTCCACCTCTGAAGTTTCTTAGGATGCAAATTCTGTTCTCTAATCCTAGTTAGGAACATTAATCCAGACGTCTTTGTACAAGAGAAAAGCAGTTTCAGAGTCTAATGAAAGGGTAACAGGGAAAGTGTTGAAGAGTATCCCACTCTTAACTGGAGTGGGATTAATGCATAGTCTCCTTAAGACTTTAAAATGCCACAGAATGCATAGCCATTCTGAAAACAAAATATGTCTCTACATTCAGCCTACCCTGAAATCATTGTAGATTTATATGGTTTATCTACCCTTGCTTATATTTTTATAAATTCCTCTCCATCAGTTCAAGAACCTTTAGAAAATAGCTACATATACTTAAGCAATCAATCCATTGTTCATAAAGCTGCGAACAGTGGGTGGGCTAGTTTTTTTCTTTTTTCAGGTGAGAAAAAGCAGGCTGAGAAGTGAACACCTCATATTGCTTCTGTTTGTTTGAGCCTCTTATCCCCAAGGCTGTGTTCTCTTGGCTGGGCATACCTGTTGATCAAGCTGCTTAACTGTAATTACTCCAGACAGCTTTTTGGCTCACAGTGTTGTTTCATAGGCTTCATAAATCATACAAATTATTACCGCAATAGAAAACTATAATTACCCACAAACCCTGACATGCCAAAATGTGTATTAATTAGATAAGGTAATAAATACTTTACTGCACATAGCCATAATCATTACCTCAAAAGTGACATATATACATATACTATCATGATGTTCTGCAGCAAATGATTCAATATAATGTTCATTCATAATACAATAGTTTTCTAATTTGATTCATTAGTTGGTGCTTTTGTGAGTTGTTTTGAATATGGAAAAACAATCTAAAATTGTAAAGTTTAGATCTTAAGGTCAAATAAAAACACAAAATATAATTTTGTAGTGATTCTATATGGGAATAACTTAATGGAAATGTGAATTTCTTTGTTCCAAACGTAGACTTGCATAGAAATTCTTAAGAATGATTATCACATTTTAAATACTACCCAAGCCAATTTTATACTAATTGTTTTTAAAATTGAAGAAATCTTTTAGATAGTAAAAATAAATGTTTCTAAAGATATATTTTCTATGTGCTAATCAAACTAGAACTTTCAATATATGATGAAAAACCAAGAGCAGATTTGAAGGTACATCCTAGATAAATGTGTTTTATAAACAAATAGTGCATAATATATTTCCTCACATTTTTAGAAAGATGTGTCCTTCTGATATAAAAAAATACATTATTTAAGACTACAACTATATTTGATTCCTTGCCATTTTCCAATTCATTCAACTTATTTTTTTAATTCAGTCTTTCTAATATATACATCAAACTATTGGCTAATAAATGGGTCTTAAGTTTGTTTTTATAAATATTATATGTAGCCATTTCTCTTATTTGGAGCTCCACTTATACTCTTAGCACATTATATGCAAAGAAAAAATTTCAAGGTAAAGGATGAAGAAAACATATTGTAGGGTTGTGAGATAAAAACCAATTTAATTATCACTTGATTAAATCTCTTCCAAAAAAAATCATTAACACCAGTAACTCTCATTTAAGTAGAGATATGCGTAAGAGACTTTTAATATCAAGAAATGAAATAAAACCTATCCTTATTTTCCTATTTAGATGATTATCTCAATGAATCATTTGAAAATTAATTCAAGGACGATTGAGTCACTTGTCTTCATTTTATCAATATTGAGAAATTATTAGGGAGTGTCACATGAAAGGGAAACTCTATCAAAGATAATACTGGTTATTCAAGTTCCCTAGAAATAATAAGAGGAGACACACTCTCATGTATGTAGTTGAAGCAGTATTTTCAAGACTGCCTCTGTCTAGCGTACTTCTCAATGTCTAGCTTTCTGCTAGGATTCCAATAAACACTGGTTGAATGAGTGAATGTGATCAAATAGAATTTACCCTAGAGTTGATGGGTTAATTAAATGCTACATTTCATTCAGAAATGGGATCATTATAACAAAATCACTTTGGAGAAATTCAAACAGGTCAGAGATGATACTACTTCGACATGGAAATGCTAACTAAAATTAAATTTAAAAAAAAATGAAGAAAGAAAGTTTAAAGTTCTTGCTCCAAATTTTTAAACCTAGCTGTTGTCCCAAGGATTCATTTTGTTAAAACTCATTGGTATATTACAGAAACATAAAGAAATGAGTAATAATTAAAGAAAAGCTCTCAATGCTATAGGGTATCTTTAATACTATATAAATAATGAATATATATATATATATACATACAATTGGAAAATTTGAAGCTTATTAAACATTTTTCAAGTAGTGGAGTCATAAAACCTTTAGCACCTGAACCACCTCCAAGGTAGACTTTCTCTGCTTGAAGGAGCCTGTGGTAATTTTCATCCTGGCAAAGACAGCATAGCAGGGTCCAGAAGAAAACCCTCAAGGGAAGAAAAGATTAGTCTTTTGAACTTGGGTTTCTGGGAATAGGTCAGGTTCAGTTACAAAAATCTTCCTACTGCAAACAGAAAATATGCTGTGTAATTTTTGTCTTCATTTTTGCAAGTATCAGAGAAAAATCAAATTACAAAATCCCCACAGCAGAACAATGAAGCTGCCACTCTGTGGGGTAAAGAGTTGCACTGAGATCTGAACTAATATAAGAAAACTTGAACTGTGGACTAAGAGGGTCTACACAACAGTGGAATCTACACTTGTTCTTTTATACAACATCCATTTGTTGGTTCAATAATCCACCTTAAACTGGGTTCTAATGGAAATGCACCTGCGGGAAAAGTGAGGTCTAAGACCAAGCACATCAATCTCCATTGATGGAGAAGAAGGCTTTTGTAGCTAAGAGGAAAAGGAGGAATCATAGTGTACTAATGCTTATAGTGGTATTCTATTTGTACTGAAATGTGATTTTATTTGTATGTTAATAAATAAAGTTGCCTAGGGGTCAGAGCTATTAGCAAGCCATAGCGAAAGCCAGGGCGGTCGGTGGTGGGTGCACGCCTTTAATCCCAGCACTCGGCAGGCTGAACTAGGTAGATCTCTGTGTGTTCAAGGATACAGCCAGCATTGGAGACACACGCCCTTAATCTCAATACCAACCATAGAAGACTTGGAGGTCTGTACAGAGAGGCAGTGACGAGGCAGTCACGTAGTTGGGTTTACAACCAATGAGAAGGCAGAACAGAACTCTTATTTAAAATCAAACGCACAGGAAGTAGTCTTTTTCGGAGCGGTCTCTTGGCGGGAGAGGCTAGCTGGCGGAAGGCGGGTAAGACTCTTAGCTCTGACCTCTTTGGCTTTCATCTTTACATTGGCTCTGTGTCTCTTATTTAATAAGGCAGTTGGTTACATCTACAAATGCTGAACACCCTGTGCTTGCCTTTTGGGGTGGCAGAGACTGAAGATGTGAAATTGTGTATGGTGAATCTTTACAGCTGTCATTTCTGGCATTATTGGGACATGCAATCTCACAGCAAATTCCTTGCTTCTCTGAATCTTGAAATCTTTCCTCCTTTTCTTCTTCAATGTTCCTTGACCCTTTGGTGCTGGATGAGGCATCTATTGGGCAGGACTCAACAACTCTGCATTTTATTTGTTGTTGTTTTCTGACAGTCTTCCCCGTGGAAGAGTATACCAATTAGTTATCCAATAAAAATGGTCAGGCCTGAAAGCATACATACAAGCAACATTATACAGATTGAGTAGGCTATACATATACACATAAACATATATACATACACATATATAGCTATAACAACAATTAATGAAAAAAGTTCCATGGATTTTTAAGAGAGCAAGGAGGACAGTATTGGAGGGTTTGAAGAGAAACAGAAAAGGTAATTATGTAGTTATTTTATAATCTCAAACAAACAAAGAAGTAAAATTTTAACTGTGAATATTGTATCTGGCAATCTCAACATGGAGCTGGCTTTATATTTTTCAGTATTCCTATTACTCCCAGGAAATAACTGATTCAATTAATTAAATAATTTCTGGCTCTATATGTAGCTGAAGTTTGTTCCAGTCCTGCCTGGCCCACAGTCAGGACAATCTATCTCACCCACCAGTCCCGCAGCTGCTCAGACCCAACCAAGTAAACACACAGAGACTTACATTGCTTACAAACTGTATGCCCGTGGCAGGCTTCTTGCTATCTAGTTCTTACATCTTAAATTAACCTATTTTTATAAATCTATACCTTGCCACATGGCTCGTGGCTTACTAGTTTCTTATATGTTGGTACTCATGGCAGCAGCAGGTAGCTTCTCCTTGCCTTAGCCTTCCATTTCCCAGAATTCTCCTCTCTCCTTGTTCTGCCTATACTTCCTGCCAGGCTACTGGCCAATCAGCTTTATTTATCAATCAATCATCCATAGTATCTATATGTATCATAAAAGGTCTTCTTAGTGCAAAGCGCTATGAGATTTATCCCTGGAAAGTGAAACATAGTTTTCTTATGATGAACTTTCATTTTTCTGCAGGTAAATGCAGTACTTCCAAAATGAGGGTTGACTTTAGATGGTGTATAAACTAGAGTTTCTGTATAATGGATTAATCTTACTTAGTTTCATAAACTACTTGGGCTTTCAAGGTTTGACCTCACACTTGCTACAGTTTCTGTCTCTTGTTTTAGGCCTGTAGAGGTTGATGACAGATAAAATAGTAATAAAACCAGAAAACACAAGTGACCCAAGAAACAGTGGACTCCACAAGCACAATCTAGCTGAGAAACTGTTTGGAAGAATTTAGTAGTTTAGTAAAACTAGGGCTTATAATTAAAGAAAGATTATTTGTTGTAAGCTTAATAGACAAATCAAACAACTACAATTTAGAAATATAAATACCAAAGATGTCATGTTAAAATGAACAGATGTCAGCATTAAATGTGTATTTTTAATTGTCTAATAACCAGATATGATACTCAACAAGCCAATAGTTGTTATAGGGGTAAAAAAGAAAAATTTTCATAGCTATAACTGTCCATTTTAAGATAGATATTTTGAGAAACGGAGGTGGAAATGACTATAAAATAGTGTATACATGTGTGAAATTCTCAAACAATATATTCTTTAAAAATTAAAATTCTTTCTAAACAACAATAACAAAGAAACAGCCTATTACATGGTAGGACATTTGATTATTTGCTTCTTACTGGGCACACATGTTCCTTCATTGAACACTCAAAGTGGGCAGTAGATGACAGAAGTAGACTGGACACTGGTGTCATGGCAACACAGCTCTGAACCAGAAATACAACTGTGAATCCCTAGTCCCTGTGCGGGCACTGCACATCCCCTCCTCATGCTGCAAGCTAAGGCCACCATCCTTAGGGAAGGTGACTTAAGAGTGTCTTAGTCTTGAATATCTTTGTCATTTTGACAATCTACTTTAGAAATTATTTCAAAAGTGCAGTTCTCAGATAAAGAAATTCAATCTCTGAAAATAAATCAGAACATCAAATCAAGAGGAAAAGATAACTCATTAAATATTGCAAAAATTATTTAAAAATAAATATCTTTTTAAAAAATAAGGGATAAGAAAAGATGGTCACATGTCTCATCGTTATTGTCTAACCACATGCTAATAAAATAGGGTTATAAAAATAAAATAGCCAAAATACTTAAGCTTATGAAAGCCAAGCATGATGGTTCTCATACGTAATCACAGGATGTATGAAGTGAAGTAGGAAGATTGTCTCCAGTTTGAGGTAGCCTAGGCTACCAAAAAGTATTATGTAAGCTAGGACTACATAGTAGGACATTCTGTAAAGGAAATAAAATAAATAAGTAAGTAAATAAATACATTAGATTTATGAGTCAGTCTTAAGGGAATATAAGTGAAATCTCAGCACTTGGGATGGTGAACTAGGAAGATTACAAATTCATGGTCAGCCAGGGCCACAAAGCAAGATGCAGTATGTAAAACGTAAAAGTTAATGAATTAAAATTAAACTATGTAATGGATGTCTATGCTACTCTACATAAGAGTTAGCTAATTTTTGGAACAAATTCATAATTACTATATTTTTGCTCATTGTTGTATTTGCCACATTGGTGCTGACAAGGCACTCCATATTTGGTAGATGAGTGGATAGATTAGGAAACAGCAAATAGAAAATCCTCCTTAAGACAATGCCACCTGCTATAAACCTGTACAAATTTTAATGTTCTGTTGTAAGTCATACAGTAAAGAGCACTATAATTACTTAATCTCCATTGATGATAGCTGATATTATAGGTCTTTAGTTTTTCTTATATTAACTCCAAGTGATTATCATTTCATCATGCTGTAATTGTTGAAATGGTCTGTGATTCTGAGTAATTTTGTTTATTTATTTATTTTTCTTTTGTGTCAAAATGAAAGAAGAAAGAGTGGGTGAAAAGAAGGGAGATATAAGTTGTCATTCAATTTTATGTGAACTGAAAGGTTTAGAGTGAAGTACTGTTAGATGCAATTTCAGAAAGCAAGGATTTGGTGGAGAGATTAGATCAGTTACAAATTGCTAAATCTGATGGCTTAGATAAAATTTTTACCAGAGGCTCAAAAAGAAGTAGAACATGTTTTGGGGAGAAGGAATTGCCTTCTGGAGAATGTGCACACTATATAATTTTCAAAGAAAATTAAATGTGGAGAGATTGTGTAACTAGAATCTCCCAATTAGAAATAAATGTTTGGCTTTTCATCTAAGATGGGCAAGTCATCTTTACATGTGGTATGGATAGGTGCACAGATAGATATCCTTAAAGACCTTGCCCTTTCTTCCTTGCTAATCACCTACACGCTGTCCTTAATCACTGACATACAGAAGATCTAGCATATAGAAGTGCTAGTACCTGTTTTTTGTAAGATAAAGTCTCACATATACTAGGCTGTCCTCAAACTTGCTATGTTGAATTTCTAAGCCTCCTGCTTCCAGTCCCTGATAGGATTGCAGACAGGTGACAACACACCCAATTTTATGCTCTGTTGGGGAAGGAACCCAAGGCTTCCCACATGCTAGGCACATTCTCTACCAATGAATTGAATATTTATTTGTTTTTTATTTTCTTCTTTATCTCTTCTGTATTTGGCTTAGAAACAATCTTTAAAACTATCTCTCATCTCACCTGTTAAACCTATGTGAGGATAAGAAAAATACATTTCTTGAAATTGCTTGTAGACTTCTTGTATCAACTACATCTTTGGGTTCAGAATTTCTTATTCAAAATGGCATAGTCATATTGTAAAAAGACAACTTGTAGAGTTCTTACTGGTATGTGTGTGTATACTGTGTGTATATGTGTGTTTTTGTATATATGAGTATTTGTGTATGAGTGTGTGTATACATGTATGCATGCATGTGTGAGCGCTTGTGTCTGTGCATGTGTGTGTCCATGTGTTTGCATGTGTATTTATACTCTGTGTATATGTGTGTATACAAGTATGTGTGTATGTGTGTGTGTGTGTGTGTGTGTGTGTGTGTGTGTGTGTGTGTAATGAAATAAATATGGAGATGGAAAACATTTGTTGTTCTTACTAAAGAATGGTCTACGTGGCATACACAGTCATTTAAAACAACATTTGCACAGATCTAGGGCATTCCATAACTCAGAGAAGAAGCTGTGGACACTGGAGCAGACCATACATGAGTCAAAGCAAGACACACTGACACAGACATTCTGCAACTCATAGTAGAAGCATGGACCCAAAGAAGAGACCTAAAATGACCCAAGTTAAGGTAAACACATGGGCAGAGCATTGCAACAGACATGAAAAAAGCTGTGATTAGGTCAGAGCTGACCACAGTGAAATGAGAAGGCAGAGGAAGTGTGGATCATCAGGGATATGTTGACTTTTGGAAAGTGACCATTGCTGAGATAGTTAGTGGCTGGCTCTCAGTGGAAGACGAAAGATACAGCCTGTGGTCTAAGAATCAGTCCAACAGAGGACATTAACACCTCACACCTTCTAGAACTTAAGCATCCTCTGAATAAATAATGGTAAATGTCTCCAGTGAAAGAAAAAAGTCCAATTAAATTATAGGGGAAAAAAAAGAAAATAAATATGAGAGAAAAACTCAACCCAACCAACAAACTAGTCAAGATGCACAAGTCTCAGGACAGAAAGTAAAACAAACTCAAAACATGTATTCTACAAAAATTACCAATTCTATAGTAACGGCAACCAATGAGAGTGATTTGAAAGAACTTCCAGACAGAGATTCCAAAGTGATAATTATAAATATTTTACAATAACTCCAAGAAAATGTGAATGGACTCAGAGATTAAAAACACTGAGATGAGTGAAATGAGGTAATCAATTGAAGACTTGATATTAGATTCCAATAAAGAAACATTGAAAAAAATCACAGTGCAATTATTGGAGGGGACAAACCTTAATAAGCCATATAAAAAGGCCAGATGAAATCTTCCTTGATAGATTGGAATATGTGGGAAACAAGAGTTTCAAGTTTTGAAGATAATGCTTTTTAAAAAAATGAAAAAAATCAATAAAGGCCAATGATTTAAAAAATATGCATGAATGGAAGATGGTAGAGTTTTAGGATACCGTGAAAAGATGCTATCTTTGCATTAGAAAGAAAGTAACACCACAACAAAGATTTAGAAAATATTGACAATAACACCATAGAAGAATATTTCTCAAACATAAAGAAAGAGATGCCATCCATGTACTAGATGCTTATGGAATACTAGGTAGGCAGAATCTAAAAAGAAACTCCTCATAATATCTTTCTCTGAAAATACATTCTGAAGAAACGATGTCAAAAGTTACAGGAGAGAAGGGTCAAGTCACTTATAAAGGCCAGTCATAAGAATAACACGATTACACAGATTCTGTCAGCTCCCATTAGACCAAGAAGTGAGTCTTTGTTCTCTTAACTGATCACCCCAACCTCTAGTCTTTGGGCCCAGGGGTACAACCCGTTTCCCCTTACCCCCACCCACTGCAGCCCCAGTTAAAGGCCAGCAGGCAGGCCTGACCACTACCCACCCCTCATTGGACCCTGTAATCTACAAGCCACACTTCACCACCCAAACCCACCCATCCTCTGAGACCGCATCTGCTCCCTGAGACACAGACTCTGCCAGCTCTGATTAGACCAAGAGGTGATTCTTTGTTCTCCTAACCAATCACCCCAGCCTCAAGGCTTTAGGCCCAGGGGCACAAGCCTTGCTCCCATACCCCCACCCATTGCAGCCCCAGTTGCAATCCAGCAGGCAGAACTCCTGCAGGCAGGCCTGACTGCCACCACTTCCCATTGGACTCTGTAACCTACAAGCCTCACTCCACCCCCCAAACCTACCCATCCTCCGAGACTGCAAGACTGTGACTGCTCCCTGAGACACAGTCTCTGCCAACTCCTATTGGGCCAAGAGCTCTAATTAGCCCAAGAGTGCCGATTGGACCAAGAGTGTCTCCCTGAGACACAGATACCATTTGTACCAACTGGAGGAAGAAATGGGTAGACATCAATGCAAGAATACATTCAAAAACATTAAAAGCAATATGGCACCACAAAAATCTAGTGGTTCTACATCAGCAAGATCTGAAAATCCCAACATAAAAAAAAAGAAGAAGAAAATGACCTTAAACATGGTCTTTAAAGAGGAAATGAAAAATTGCCTTAAAAAATCAAGGAGAAGACAAATAAAGTTGGAAGAAATCAGTAAATCCTTTAAATAAAGCCAAGAAAACCAAGAAAAAGCAATCAAATAGGTGAATGAAACATTTCAAGCCTTGAAAACTGAAATAGAGGCAATTAAGGAGACACAGACCAAGGAAATGCTAGAAATGGAAAACCTAAGTAAACAAACAGGAATTACAGATGCAAGTATAACCAGCAGAATGCAAGAGAGGGAAGAGAGAATCTCTGGCATTGAAGATACTATAGAAGAAATATATTCATCAGTCAAAGGAAACATTAAAACCAACAAAGTTTGTTTTTAACACAAAATGTCCAGGAAATCTGGGACACCATGAAAAGACCAAACCTAAGAATAATAGGGATAGAAAAAGGAGACTATCAGCTCAAAGGCACAGAGAATATATTCAACAAAATTATAGAAGAAAACTTTCCCAACCTAAAGAAGGAAGTGCCTATGAAGGTACAAGAAGCTTACAGAACACCAAATAGACTGGACTCCAAAAAAAGTCCCCTCACCACATAATTATCAAACCACTAAACATATAGAATAAAGAAAAAATATTAAGAGCTGCAAGGGAAAAGGGCCAAGTAACATATAAAGGCAGACCCATCAGAATAACACCCGACTTTTCAGTGGAGACTCTGAAAGCCAGAAGGTCCTGGACAGAAGTTATGCAGACACTAAGAGACCATGGATGCCAGCCCAGACTAATATACCCAGCAAAACTCTCAATTACCATAGACTGAGTAAACAAGATATCCCATGATAAAACCAGATTTAAACAATACCTATCCACAAATCAAGCCCTACATAAAGCACTAAAAAGAAAAATCCAACATAAGGAAGTTAGATGCACCCATGAAAACACACGCAATAGATAATCCCACACAATCAAATCCCAAAGAAGGGAAACATACAACACTACCACCAAAAATCAACAGGAATTAACAATCACTGGTCATTAATATCCCTTAATATCAGTAGACTCAATTCGCCTATAAAAAGACAAAGGCTGACAGAATGGATATGAAAACAGGATCTGTGGTGGTATTGTGTTCCCCAAAATATTGTGTACCTTAATAAACTTACCTGGGGTCAGAGAACAGGACAGCCACAATATGAAACAGAGGTTAGGCAGTGGTAGCATACGCCTTTAATCCTAGCATTCCAGAGGCAGAAATTCATGTGTTCAAGGATACACCCAAGCATGGTGACCCACGCCTTTAATCCCAGAAAGCAAGCCTTTAATCCCAGGGAGTGGTGGTAGAAAGCAGAAAGGTATATAAGGCGTGAGGACCAGAAACTAGAGGCATTTGCCCTGGAGAGGCATTTGGCCTGGAGAAGCATTTGGCCTGGTTAAGCATTCAGGCTTCTAGCAGCAGTTCAGCTGAGACCCATTTTGGATGAGGACTGAGAGGTTTCCAGTCTGAGGAAGCAAGACCAGCTGAGGATCCGGCAAGGTGAGATAGCTGTGGCTTGTTCTGTCTCTCTGACCTTCCAGCATTTACCCCAATACCTAGCTCAGGTTTGATTTTATTAATAAGAACTCGTTAAGACTTTTAAGATTCATGCTACAAGGATCCATCCTTCTGTTGCATACAAGAAACACATATCAACCTCAAAGACTGACACTACCTCAGAGTAAAGGGCTGGGAAAAGTCTTTCCAGTCAAATGGACTTAAGAAGCAAGCTGGTGTAGCTATCCTACTATCTAAAAATTAGACTTGAAGCTTAAATTAATCAAAAGAGATCAAGAAGGACATTACATATTCATCACAGGAAAAATCTATCAAGATGAACTCTCAACACTGAACATTTATGCCCCAAATACAAGGGCACCCACATATGTAAAAGAAACATTACTAAAGCTTAAGTCACACATCAAACCCCACACACTAACAGTGGGAGACTTCAGCACACCACTCTCACCAATGGACAGATCTACCAGACAGAAACTTAACAGAGAAATAAGGGAACTAACAGAGATTATGACTCAAAAGGACTTAATAGACTTCTACAGAACATTCCACCCAAGCACAAGGGAATATACCTTCTTCTCAGCACCTCATGGAACCTTCTCTAAAATTGACCACATATTTGGTCACAAAACAAATCTCAATAGATACAAAAAAAAAATGGAATAACCTCCTGTATTTTATCCGACCCCTACGGCTTAAAGTTAGTATTCAACAACAACACAAATTACAGAAAGCCTACAAACTCATGGAAAATGAATAATGCTCAACTGAATCACTACTGGGTCAAGGAAGAAATAAAGAAAGAAATTAAAGACTTTCTAGAATTCATTGAAAATGAATGTACAACATACTCAGACTTATGGGACACTATGAAAGCAATATTAAGAGGAAAGTTCATATCTCTAAATAAAGATATGCCTACATAAAGAACTTAGAGAAATCTCACATTAGAGATTTAACAATACATCTGAAAGCTCTAGAAGAAAAAGAATCAACCTCATCCAGAAAGAGTAGATGCCAGCAAATAATCAAATTGAGGGCTAAAATCAATAAAATAGAAAGAAAGAGAATAATACAAAGAATCAATGAAACAAAGAGTTGATTCTTTGAGAAAATCAACAAGATAGACAAACCCTTATCCAAACTAACTAAAAGGCAGAGAGAGAATATCCAAATTAACAAAACCAGAAATGAAAAGGGAAATATAAGAACTGACAATGATGCTGGGCAGCAGTGGCACAGGCTTTTAATCCCAGCACTCGGGAGGCAGAGCCAGGCAGATTCTGTGAGTTTGAGGCCAGCCTGATCTACAGAGAGAGATCCAGGACAGGCAACAAAACTACATAGAGAAACCCTGCCTCAAAAAGCCAAAAGAAAGAAAGAAAGGAAGGAAGGAAGGAAGGAAGGAAGGAAGGAAGGAAGGAAGGAAGGAAGGAAGGAAGGAAGGAAGGAAAGAAAGAAAGATAGATAGATAGACAGACAGATCTGACAATGAGGAAATCCAGAGAATTGAGAATCATCAGATCATACTTCAAAAACCTGTACTCCACAAAACTGGAAAATCTAACAGAAATGGACAATTTTCTGGATAGGTACCATACACCCAAATTAAATCAAGACCAGATAAACTATTTAAATTCTACCAGAATTTCAAAGAGAAGCTAATACCAATACTCCTCAAATTGTTCCACACTATAGAAACAGAATGATCATTGCCAAACTCTTTTTATGAGGATACTGTTACCCTAATACCCAAACAACACAAAGATGCAACAAAGAAAAAGAATAACAGACCAATCTCCCTCATGAACATTGATGCAAAAATATTCAATAAAATACTGACAAACTGAATCCAAGAACACATCAAAAACACCATCCACCATGATCAAGTAGGCTCCATCTCAGAGATGCAGAGATGGCTCAATATATGAAAAATCTATCATGGTAATCCATCATATAAACAAACTGAAAGAAAAAAACCCACATGATCATCTCATTAGATGCTGAAAAAGCAGCTGAAAAAGCTGAAAATGTTGACAAAGTCTAACAGCCCTTCATGATAAAGGTCTTGGAGAGATCAAGAATACAAGGAACATACCTAAACATAATAATGCAATTTACAGCAAGTCCAAAGCCAACATCAAATTAAATGGAGAGAAACTTGAAGCAATTCCACTAAAATCAGGAACATGACAAGGCTATCCACTCTCCCCATATCTATTTACTATAGTACTCAAAGTTCTAGCTAGAGCAATAAGACAATAAAAGAAGATCAAGTGGATACAAATTGGAAAGGAAGAAGTCAAACTTTTGCTATTTAAAGATGATATAATAGTCTACATGAGTGACACCAAAAATTCTACCAGAGAACTCCTACAGCTGAGAAACTCCTTCAGTAATGTGGCAGGATGCAAGATTAACTCAAAAAAATCAGTAGCCCTCCTCTACACAAATGACAAATGGGCCAAGGAACCATCACTCTTTACAATAGCCACAAATAATATAAAATACCCTGGGATAACTCTAACCAAACAAGTGAAAGACCTATATGACAAGAACTTTAAGTCCTTGAAGAAAGAAATTAAAGAAGATATCAGAAAATGGAATATCTCCTATGCTCATGAATAGACAGAACCAACATAATAAAAACAGCAGTCTTGCCAAAAGCAAGATTCAGTGCAATCCCCATCAAAATCCCAAAAAAAAAAATTCTTCACAAACCTCAAAAGAACAATACTTAATTTCATATGGAAAAACAGAAATCTTGGATATTTAAAACCATCCTTTAGAATAAAGCAACTTCTAGAGGCATCACCATCCCCAACCTCAAACTCTACTATAGAGCTATAGTAATAAAAACAGCTTGGTATTGGCATAAAAACCGACGTGTAGACCAATGGAATCGAATTGAAGATTCTGACATTAATCCACACACCTATGGACACTTGATTTTTGACAAAGAAGCCAAAACTATACAATGGAAAAAAGAAAGCATTTTCAACAAATGGTGCTAGCATAACTGGATGTCAACATGTAGAAGACTGCAAATAGATCCATATCTATCACCGTGCACAAAACTCAACTCTAAGTGGATCAAAGACCTCAACATAAATCCAGCTACACTGAACCTGATAGAGGAGAATATATTCCTAAATATAACACCAATAGCACAGACACTGAGAGTAACAATTAATAATTGGGACGTCCTGAAAACGAGAAGCTTCTGTAAGGCAAAGGACACCGTAAACAAGACAAAATGACAGCTTACAGAATGGGAAAATATCTTCACTGACTCCACATCTGACAGAAGGCTGATCTCCAAAATATATAAAGAACTCAAGAAACTAGACAGCAAAATGCCAAACAATTCAATTAAAAAATGGGCTACAGATCTAAACAGAGAATTCTCAACAGAAGAATCCCAAATGGCCAAGACATACTTAAGGAATTGCTCAGCATCCTTAGTCATCAAGGAAATGCAAATCAAAATGACTCTGAGATACTATCTTACACCTGTCAGAATGGCTAAGATCAAAAACACTGATGACAGCTTATGTTGGAGAGGATGTGGAACAAGGGGAACACTCCTCCACTGTTGGTGGGAGTGCAACTTAAACAGCCACTCTGGAAATCAGTATAGTAAATTCTCAGAAAATTGGGAATCAACCTACCTCAAGACTCAAGGATGTCACTCTTGGGTATATAACCAAGGGATGCTCAATCATACCACAAGGACACTTGCTCAACTATGTTCATAGCAGTATTATTTATAATAGTCAGAATCTGGAAGCAACCTAGATTCCTCTCAACTGAAGAATGGATAAAGAAAATGTGGTACATACACACAAGGGAGTATTACTCAGCTGTAAAAAAGAAAAAAAAAATGACATCATGAAAATTGCAGGCAAATGGATGGAACTAGAAAATATCATCCTGAGTGAGGTAACCCAGACTCAGAAAGACAAACATGGTATATACTTACTCATAAGTGAATACTAGATGTAAAGTAAAGAATAATCAGACTACAACACACAGGTCCAGAGAAGCTAGGAAATAAGGAGGACCCTAAGAGGGACGTATGGATCACCTTGAGAAGGGGAAACAGGGGAGATCTCCATGAGTAACCTGGGAGTGGGGGAGGCAATTGGGGGGGGGGGGGCTGGGTGATGAGAAAATGATGTAACAAGGTTCTCTAGCTGTGAGAGAGATGGAGTGGGAGAGCAATAAAAGAGATATCTTGATAGATGAAGATTTTATGGGGTAAGGTAGAAACCTGGTGCTAGGGAAATTCCCAGGAATCCACAAAGATGACCCCAGCTTAGACTACTAGCAATAGTGGTGAAGATGCCTGAACTGGCCTATCCTGGTAATCAGATCAGTGAATACCCTGTCATCATAGAGCTTTCAATCAGTAACTAACGGAAACAGATGAAGAGATCCACAGCCAAGCACCAGGCCAAGCTCCAGGAGTCCAGTTGAAGACATGAAAGAGGGATTATATGAGCAAGTGGGGTCAAGATCATGATGGGGAAATCTACAAAGACAACTGAACCAAGCCCAAAGGAACTATGGAACTTTGATAGACAGCTGTGGAACCTGCATGGGACTGGACTACGCCCTCTGCATATGAAGGCAGTTATGTAGCTGGGTCTGTGTGAGGGGCCCCTGGCAGTGTGATCAGGATCTATCCCTGGTGCATGAGCTGGCTTTCTGGATCTGATACCTTGCTCACCCTTGAGGCAGGGGCCATAGGCTGGATCCTGGCTCAACTGAATGTACCAGACTTTGCTGTTGAGAACTTACCCTTTTGGAAGAAGGGATGAGGGTGTGAGTCATTGTTGGGTGGGGTTTAGGAGGGGAGGACCAGAAGGAGGGATGAGAGGGGGATCTGTGGTTGGTATGTAAAATGAATAAAATAAAGAAAAAAAGAATACCGTGATTGTTCAATAGAAACATTTAAAAACCTCTGTAGAATAAAGCTAGATAGCAATAGCAATAGAAACTACAAAAAGTGTATGAAGTCATGTAAATTAAACAGTACATAATTGATTGATAAATAAGTTTCTGAAGAAATTAATAGTGAAATTAAAAAGTTCTTTAAATTGAATAAGGAAAAAAACTACATACCAAAAGCAATGGAACCCAATAAATGAGATCATAAAAGGAAAGTTTATGGCCCTCTGTACTTACATAAAGCATCAGGGAAAAACCCTATAAATAATCTACTGATACACATTGAAGTTTTAGAAAAACAAAAACATAGGAAACCCTAAAACAGTAAACAAGGAGAAACAATGAAAATCTGGGTAGAAACTAATGAAATAGAAACAACAACAACAAAATCATACAAAGATTCAGGAGGGCCAGGAGAACCAAAGAGGTAACTACAACATAGTACGATGACATGTTATGGTTTGGTCAATTTTACTTTATTTTCACCAATTCTACATAATATATTATTTGACAGTTTCACATATGTGCATTCATAGTGCCTATTCAATATTGTCACCCATGTCCTGTTCCCAGCTCCTTCTATCTCTATCTGTCCTCCCCTTGACCATGCAAATCTTATGTTCACATTTATTCATATTGTTTTGTGAACCTTCCTTCATGACAGATTCTTATACTACACACTCTTTTCTCTTCTGGTCTCCTTCATTTAGCATAATTATATTATTAAATGGTATTTCATGCTATGTTGTGTGTGTGTGTGTGTGTGTGTGTGTGTGTGTGTGTGTGTGTGTGTGTGTGTAGATGGTGTCAGATTCCCTGGAACTAGAGTTGCAGATTTCTGTGAGTTGCCTACCATGGATGCTGTGAACTAAACTCAGTTTCTCTGCAAAAGCAGTATGAGCTTTTAACTGCAGGGACATTTCTGCAGCTCAAAGCACTGTTAGTTTCTAAGATGCATTTTTATTGTTATGTGTAATGAATTGTTCATAATATTTTATTGCTAAGTTGTCATAACTGTTTTATTTCATTATTTTAAGAGACAGTAAATTTTATTCAAAGTAAAATATAATGTTTTTCAATTGTGTGATTGGTCTTCAACTGGAAATGTCTGAATCTTTCTAAAGTTAAGCATAACTTAATATTGTACATTTACACTTCAGCTCTGAGAGTTTAAGAGTAATTTATCTGCATAAAAACTTTCATTAGGCTTTATTTATGAAACAATTTTCTTAAAATTGCATTGACTGTAAGAAATACTTTGAAAAATTCATCTAGCAAGCAAAAATTCTAATGGGTACTCTTGTAATTATAGATGACTATTTAGTATCATCAGAAAATCCCCACTATGATTAAAATTGAAGAGTGTGTGAAAAATATTAAATGTCTCAGAAAAACATTGTTTTTCTCTCTCACTGATGCTTTGGTGATAATTCCTAAAGTCTACTTTATCATTTTAGATTTTTATAGAAAAAAATTACAAATAACATAAATTCAATGTAAGCCATCTATGAATTTTATACTACCAAGAAATGTATCAAGCTAACAACACTGAGAATCACTATAAAAATATACATCCAAGACACAAATGTCTATGAGGTAGATGTTTCTGCAAAATATCCAACCCAAATGTGGATGGAACCATTCCATGGGTTGAGATTACAGACCAAACAAAAGGGAGAAAGAGATCTGGGCTCCAGCATTCATCATCTCTTCTTCCTGACTGTTGATACAATGTGACCGACTACTTCATCTTCCTGCTACAATGACACCCTTGTCATGATGAATTGTACCTCCAAACAAATAAAAACCCCCTTCCTTAAGTTGCTTTGGTCAGGTTTTCTGTTACACTAAATAAGAAAAAAATAGCTAATATATCAACTCAGAATGAAAAATGCAATTAGTCCTTCTCCAAGGCTCTCCAAAGACTTTAAAATTCTGTTTTTGTTTAAATTCTAAGCCCAGAGTCACTCCTGACATTCAAGGAGATCTCTCAGCCGTGAGAGTGTATCAAATGGAAAAGTAAGTTAAATGGATACAGATACAAGGACATAGAGTAAACATTACACCCTAAAAGGGAGAACAGTGAGAAAGAATCTGGCCAAAGCAATATGGAATACAATAGGGAAAAGAGTAAATCCCTTAGCTCAGTGTCTAACATCCATTGTTCATGATGAAGTGATGAGAACTCCAAAGGTCTTGAGCATCCATCCTTTCCATTGTTCCAGGTGTAGCTCAAGTGGCTCCCCTTTGGAATAGTTCTGCTCATTACCCATGTCTTTCTTTAGTTCCATGTCCCAGGCACCTCAAGCATTCTGGCTAGCCACTGGATCTTATATTTCATCCTCACAGCTTAACATATTACCCTTTTACAGACATTGTAACCTTGCAATACATTGCCTAGATTACCAAGTCCTTCTTTAAAATCTGGTTGGTAACTTACCAAACAACATAGTTCTTGTGTTCTTTACTCCTGTAATGTCAGCATTTTGTAGATGATCAGCCATCAGCATGAGTGATAGCTAGACTCTTTTAGACCATAGTCACATTGTCCTTTTCTTGCCTAGGACGTAGATCACAGTAAAATAAATTCTGTAGAGACAACTTTGAATACAGCCCTGTGTGAGCTCCCGAAGCACCATATTCTCAAAGGAGAGAATTTCTAATGAATTTACTTTTATGCCCTTGAACCTATAAATAAGAGCAAGATGTCTTCCGTGCATATTTCCTATTCTCCTGACACAAAGTGTTTGACTCCTTTTAGTGGTACTAATCTATTTAGAAACCATGTCCTCCTTGACCTTAACTGCAATTCTTTCAAATATTTTCTAATGAGAACGCAAGCTATTGAACTCTCTCTGCTCTATTTTTAGTATCTTATCCTTACTACAAGCCTAGCCAAAAATGTCCAGGAGTAACTATGTCACAACCGAAATACTGTCATCTTGAAATATCTACCAACTTGTTTAATCAACCACCTTTAAATATAGCTTCACACGAAGTCTGAGGACACAGACAAAATGTGGACAAGATCTTTGCTAGAAGGTAATGAGTGGATCTGTGTCCAATTCCCAAAATGTCTTTGTTCCTATTTGAAACCTTATAAACATATTTTTTATTGCTCATGTTTTTATTGGCATTCTGGGCTTCAGTCACAATAACCTGTTAAGCTCTGCTTACAACAGTGTAGTTTTTCCTTTGAATTTTTTTCTTCTACTTTTTACTTACAAGTTGCAAAGGCTTAACAACAACAGGGCCAGGCTTGGTCACTCTTCTCCGTAACAATTTTGTTACTTTTCTTGCTGCTGTGACCAAATTTTGAAGGAAACAACTTAAGAAAAAATTATTCTTCTTGTGATTTCAGAAGTTCTTGCTCATCATGGTGAGGAGGATATGACTGAACAGCTCATATCATGGAGGGCAGGAAGAGAGAGAAACAGTAACAGGAATGTGCCTCAGCAGGAAATAGCCCCCAGGGATGTATTTCCAGTGACCTCCATCATCAACCTGGGCCCAACCTCCTAAATTTTTCCATACTCATGCAAAATAACACCATTATCTGGTCACTGCACATTGAACACATGAACCTATGTGGACATTTCACACTGAACAATAGCAGAAGGTGAGTTAACACACTGACTTACATCACTCATTGCACCATTACGAGATAATTGTAGTGATGAGACAGATAATGCTTTGTTTTGTTTCGGAAGACTTTGTTTTTCTTCCCCAGTATTTAAAGCTCATTATGGAGAAGCACAAAAATCTTAAGCGCAGATTGTGTTTTTAGCTTTTGTTTGAATTACCCAGTCCTCACGCCTACTTTTTTAATATGAAAAAAAAAAAATGTCTCTTCTTGAACTAAGATACCCATCCATGCTTCAGTTCGGGGTTCCTTGATCAATCACGTTGTCACCCTTTTCTGCAGACCTTTGCCATTAACTGAGTCAAAGTAGAAAAGAGGTAGAATTGTTGAAATTAAGATTGTGAAATAGATGTCTTAAACATCAATCAGAAATGTTTTCATTCATGTAATGATAAACATCCCCAGACAAACACTCCAGATTCACAGCATGCCCAATTTTGTAAGTGTCTGAATAGCTAAGAAATACCCTAAAATTTCTTTGGGGGCTAAGGCTAATGGAGTGTTTCTCCATTATTTCCATTTCAAGTTTGGTTCAACATGCAAAGCTTTTCCACTTCTACTAAGCTAGCACTGTTGATCCCTATAAAGAAAAGATGAACCCAAAGCTCAGCTTGCTAAGGGAAAGATGGGATGAACAAACTTCATGAGTCTGGTTATGCCTACAGTGACAGCAGCATTGATTAGAGCTGGAAATGCTAGAAAAGTCAGGAAACCCAGTTCAATAGAAGTCCACAAAACTCCAACCACACCCTTTAGCTCCATCATACAAACAAACTACTAGATCTTAGATCATTTGAGGTTTAGCCGGGAAATCTCTTCTGTGCTTTCTGTTATGACAAGCATTGTCTTGTAACTGGGGTCAGGTAATCCCATTGAGAGGCAACGGATGATAAGGGGATTAATCAAATTTAAATAAGGGATGTCTGTGTATATCCAGGTGAGAGAATGACAGTATATCATTTCTGTAGTGTATTTTTTAAAAGATGAACAGGAACAAGTAAATCTCACCAGCTGCATCTATGAGACTAAATAACTGTTTATCCAGGTGTTTTGCAGGGTGACTACTTCTCTCATTATTTTCAAACTCCACTGTATGGCACAGCTGTGCTCTGTGTATCTTCTCTGAAGTGAAACTAACTTAGAAAATCTTCACCTGCTGATGAAGCTTCTGAATCGCCCTTCTGCCGGGAGCCTCCTGTAGACAGAAAGATGAGGCTGCACTGAATTAGTCTCAGTGGGGGTCACTTCAGCAGGTTGTTTGGAGCCGGTCTCCATGCCCTTTCCAATCAAGTTGCAAATAGGAAAAGTTGGACTTTTGCAAAATCAGCAGGAGAGAGTCCCACCTAAGGGTGAGGCAAATTGAAATTAAGATTGTGAAATAGATGCCTTGAGCATCAATCAGAAATGTTTTTAAAGAGAAAGAGAGCAAGGACGACTTCAGGCAGAAGGACGCTTTAGATGTGTCAGTCTCCTTTGGCAAGACCTGTTACATGTTCTGAAAACCAGGTCATGAGAGTAGGCCATGGTGTCTAATGTAGAATGAGATCTAGGGTGTATGGTGCACCCAGAAACAGTAAGGCTATTCATAGATGTAGTAAAGACCAATAACTTGATCTGGGTTTTATAAATAACATTTCACCAGAGAGCTCAACTGTCTGTCATAATCAGAGTCTCTTTTTACTACATCCTTTTGAAGGCAGAGAAAGCCAAATATTAGCATGCCAGTTTTCAAGAAAGGGAATTCCATTCCAAAATAATTTAATAATTTACTCGTATTTGCACAGTGGATCAAAAGTTAACCTGACCCAGCTTGTCAAGACCTAGTTGGGACACAGAACTCGGGACACAGACTATCTAGTCAGTAAAGTGCTTGTCCCATAAGCATGAGGATCCAAGTTCGGTTCCCAACATTACATCCAATTAAATAAAAATAAAAATAAGCATGGTGACTCACACCTGAAACTCTAGTACTGGGGGCAAAGAGACAGAGGTGCCAGGGCCTTGCAGAACCGCTGGCCTAGCTAAACCAGTAAGCCCAAGATTTAGTGAGAGGCCCTGCTCCAGAATTATATAAAGAAAATTAGGTGAAGAAGTTATAAAGGGGGATATCTGATGTCAACCTCTGACTTACACACACACACACACACACACACACACAAGCATCAGTTTATATCCTCACCCCCCTCAAAAAAAAATCATTCAATGGAGAAACAGGGGAACTCTACCTTAGTAATTCACTGAAATAAACTCTTCAGGAGGAGACCAAACCTGCCTCAGGCACCTGTTAATTCCTGCACTATGAAGGACATCATGGCATCTATGGTGAATCTAGTCACTCCTCTAAAATACATAACTTGAATCTTATCATGAGGAGACATCTGATGAACTCCAATAAGAGTGAGTTTACAGAATCATGCATCTTCATGCTTCAAAAATGCCAGGATCAGGATGAGCGACAGGAAGCTGTGATAGATTGAGCAAGACTAGTTTCAGGGAATGGAATACAGTGTGCAATCCTATTAAAATATTACTGGGAGGGCCAGGAAGATGGCTCCATGGGTAAAGTCACTTTTCACAAAGGCTTAGAAAACATTAGCTTGATGTTCAGAATCCACATAAAAGTGAAAGGAGAGAACTGAGTCCACAGTGTTGTCCCCTCACCTCCACAAGAGTGCTGGGGCACACATGCATACATAGTGTTATTCTCTCACCTCCACAAAAGTGCTGGCCCACACATGCATACACAGTGATGTCCCCTCACCACCAGCAAGAGTGCTGGGAAACGCATGTATAAACAATAAAATAAATAATTTTTAAAAATAAATATTACTCCTACAATGTAATTAGAATCTAGACTAAATAGTACATTTAATTAATATTAAATTACCTGAGGTCACTAGTCATTCCATGGTTATACTAGAGATTATTTCTTTAATTATGCAGTGAATTATTTAGCAATGAGAGCTTATAATGACGTGTTTACTTTTCTCTTAAATACTTCATATAAAAAGATAATGGCTATGGATACTCAGACAAATGGAGCAATGTGTGAATAACTGATGAATAGATTCAGTTCTCAACTATCTCAAGTCCAGGAAATCCTTTTAAGTCTGACATAGTCAACAAATCATCTCTAACTCCTTGTTATGTATCCAAAGATGTCCTGTAGTTGGGGATAAACTAACCAACTTGATAGATAAGTTACTCTTGGGAGAATCGAAGTGTTTGACTATATTCCTCAGGACATCTCTACTGTTGTCTTCTTCACTTGAACTAAAGTATAATGCGGATCAGAAACTAGAGCCCCTTTCTTGAAGTCAATACCTTTATTTATCAAATTCCCCAAGAAAGCTAAGAAACTGAATGGACAAAATGAAAGATGCCTAAATGCCTGCTCTGGGCTCTCTCTGTAATGCACCAGTGAGATTCCTTTATTTTCTCCTATCACTATGGAGGTCTTTAGTGCTAGAGTTTATAAGAGCTATTTGGCCAGGCTTGTTATCATGTCTTCCATTATAAAGATACATTGTGACCAACAAGATACATTGTGAGGGAGTAGAGTATATATGTATACGTACTTCCAGTATCTGTACTATATTCTGCACACAATTGCACACAATTTAGAGTACTTCTGATTTTCTGAATAATTTTTATTTAGTTTTTTTGAAAGTTACATACTGTATTTACCATCCTTTCCACCTCCTTTTCTCTCCTCTCCAACTTCTTCTATTTTCCCTTCTCTTTCATATTATTTTACCTCTTTTATAATTATTAATTTTATGCTAATAAATATACGTATATATGTATGTATGTGTGCGTGTATATGTGCATGTAAAGCAACCTGAGTTTATTTAGTGTTATATATATATATATATATATACCTTTAGGGCTGACACTTGGGATTGGAAAATCAGTGATGTTTTTCCTCAAAGACTGATTCTGTCTCTCCCAGCAGCCATTAGTTTCTTGTAACTCTTCATATAGGGGGTAGGCTGTGCGAGATTCCTCCAAAAGCTAAAAACAGATTTACCATATGACCTAGCTCTACCACTCCTTGTTATATGCTTAAAAAGACTTCAATTTTTAAATAATTTTAAAAATGAGAAAAGTGAGCTAGAAATGGCTCAACAGTTAAGAACATTGACTGGTCTTCCAGGGTTTGGGTTTGATTCACAGCACCAATATGGAAGCTAACAACTGTTAGTTACATCAGTTGCATGACATTTGACACCCTCTTCTCACTTCCTTGGGAATCAGGCATACATGTGATACACAGACATACAAACAGGCAAAACACCAATACACATAAAATAATAATAAATCTCAAAAATTTTAAATGAAAAAGTTATATCACATCTTTTAAAGGAAACACAAGACATTATTCGTTCTAAACTCTCTACTCTACAGTGGCCACAGTGTCTCTGATTAAAAGGTCCATTGTTGAAATTTTCATGGAATTAATGACTAACTCTTAATAATCTGTTACACTATTATATACTATTATACAATGCAATAATACTATACTATAGTTATGAATTCTATCATGATTTTTCAGGTTTAAGATAAAATTTCTAAGGAATATGAAATTATATATTTTCATCTTAGAGGTGATTAATGTGTGAGAGAGAGAAAGGTCAAGCAACTTTGTCAAGGTCATAAGGCTAGTGGTAATATCAGAAGCTTAATCAGGTCATTCAGGTCTAAATTGTTTTCTCCAATTGTTGTAACATGTTCTCTCTCACAATGATGGTCCTTTGGCATGATCTCAATTATCCTCAGCAGCAGCCACAATAGCATCAATGTTCACTAAAGGCTGTTTTCAAGCATGGTATTCAGCACTTCATGTATCTTATGTCGTTATCAAGACTCAAGGGATATCATTAATATTCTAATAAGTGTACAAAACAAATTAACAACTATGAAAAGGCCACATCAAGTTTACAGAGCAGATTCAGAAACAAACAGTTTTGTAAATACTAGGACTGAGACTGAATCCTTGCTTGGTTTTTCCTATACTCATAAATCACCACAAATTTGGTAAGACAGAACATGAGTAGGAATGAAGCATATAACTGTGACTTGCAAGTCAATGATACTTGATATCCACTCTTTAGTCAATGAATGAAAGCAATTTCCAAAACTTTGTGTGTTGTCTTCAGTGCGGAAGACTCACATACGAAGCTCTTCCTTAATATATTGACCTTTGAATGTGTTTGCTCTGTCACATACTCCTCTTTGGTTATTACTTCACAGGGTTTAATTGTCCGTGATAATATGGTCTGGATAGTATGCTGCCAGATTGGTTATTGTCTTACAAATAAATTTATCACACAAATGCAACTTATATAGAATTTAATCTACATGAAACAAATACTTCTGACTGGTAATATCCTAGATTACAGATCATAATAAACTCTTAATTAGTGGGTCCTTCCTCGAAAGTGTAAGCACACTATCATCCCACTCACTCAAAGAGTTAAGTCCCTTCTGGGAAGGAACACTGAGCTCCCTAAAGATTTTATTCATCTTGACTCTCCACTGAGTCGTGTAATCAATCTTATGTGATGCCTGTTTCAGATTCTCATCACAAATTCTCTCTCTCTCTCTCTCTCTCTCTCTCTCTCTCTCTCTCTCTCTCTCTCCTTCTATTTCCCCCTCTATTTTCCTCACTCTCTCCTTAATTTCTTTTCTCTTTTTTGCCTTCCTTTCTACTTTTCTACTTCTGGTGGTGATAATCACAGATGTGTG
Organism: Peromyscus melanophrys; assembly: GCA_902168415.1. Lineage (NCBI taxonomy): Eukaryota > Metazoa > Chordata > Mammalia > Rodentia > Cricetidae > Peromyscus > Peromyscus melanophrys. Next base: position 38,438 of record CABHPR010137693.1, read on the forward strand.
TGTTAAAGCCACTGCTTTTATTCTGAGATTGAGAAAGATCTTGGTCTAGCAATCAGTCCCAAAGGAGTAGTGTTTTGGAGGAGATGATAGAAAAAAAAATAATGACTGTGACAAACCCAAGAGACTTAACTATTTAGGGGCTTGGTATTATCTCCTAGCAGTGTAGAATCCATATATCCCATAAAGTTACTCTGTCACGCAGGAAATATTATAATCTGTTTGTGCAAGATGCTAGAGCTCCTGTTATGAGCAAGTTCAAGGCCCCAGTGAGATGTTACGGCCTTTTGGGGTGAGGATATGAGCATCAGTTTAAGAGAAAGGAAGAAAAAGAAAATAAATTCCAATTTGGTTTCAGCTAATGGTGAAAAGAGGGAGCTTATAGGATATCACAGGATTATTAAAATGCTGTTAATTATTCTAATGGTCAGAATGGCTGAGATACCTTAGGATCCTTCATAGAGGGAAAAATTCACTGTAAAGTTCAAAAGATTAGTAGAGATCCACCAAGTGAAAAATGGTGTGAAAGCAGTGGATTGTTTTCAGCTGTCATTCAAGTTAAATGAAAATTCAATTTACATTGAATGTTTATTTTTCAATAATATTTACTGAATGACATTGTATCTTTTAAATGTTGATGGAAAAAAAACACTGTTTCTACAAGTCATTATCTACTTTTCAGCCAACTCAACTTCTGAAAGTGATTTCTCAGATCAAGATTGAGCACCTCAGAAAAAAAAGTATATTGTAAATACTGTTAATCACTGGAGTGTACATTCACTGAAAATCCTGACATGATAATAGCAGGTTATGCATCACATGCATTATTGCTTAATGGCTGTATAATCTATCTTATCTATAAATCTACAAAAATAATGAAGGGTTTATCAAGTCAAATCTACCCAGCCTCTCCCCACTAATTATCTGTTTCTTACAACATGGATAAGAGGTAGATTCACCCTGGAGATCAACTACATCTGGGTGGCAAGTGTTTTAACTCTCAAGAGATACATCATAGGAATGAAGTAGAAATGACAGAAAAAATATATGACCATAATCTATGGAACTCATAGATTCTATTTATAAATTATGTTAGTGAATTTACTTATTCAATTTCTATCTTGCATCTTATAATTCTACCACGGATCCTGATATGGCAATGAACCAACTATCTAAACAATGAAATTATATAGTATTTTAGAAAATGATTAAGTTCCAGGAAAGAACATATAGAAGAATGACAGTAACTTGGAGTAACAGATAGAGAATGTGTGTTTTAATGACAGGAACAAATTTTATTGAGACTTGAAGGGGTTTAGTGCTTTCATCCCTGGAGAGGTAAGTCTTTGATAAACATATTCTGAACAGAGGAAAGAATCAGGGTAAAGATAAAGACACTGATATTGATGAGCATGCCTGGCCTACGTCGAAGTGGCAAGGATGCCCTTGTGACTGGAGCAGAAATGAAGAGGAATATAACTTAGATGATGAAGTCAATGAATAAAATGTCAGAAAGGCATAGCATGCAGGTCTTGTGGACAATGAACACCCTTCCAGTTTCATTCTGAATGATATGGGTTTCCTGTGTGGGGTTTGAACTTGATGACTCCATTTGTCTGGATGCTGTTTGGAAATGAGGGTAGAAAATAGGACAATGAAGAAGCTGATCAACCAATTAACAGATAGTTGTAGTTTACAACTAAAACATGGCATTTGCTACAACCTAACTGACAACAATGAACACAGTAAGGACTGTTTAGATTCTGGATTCACTGTGAAGGTAAAGCTGTGTAAACGTGTGAGTACTTCCAGCACTCTGCTGCCAGAAAGGCCCCAGAAGCTCAAGGACGATTCTCTTAAGAAAGTCACAGACATAAGAGAACCATCAGAAGCAAAACAAATGTAAATGATGAGATACGATCTGAAGGAGAATGGTGGAGCCTTGATAGCATCTACTACAAACAGAATGCCAATTTGATAGCTCTCTCTAAGAGTAGAGAATTCAGGAAGGAAGCCTGTACTAGAAGGGCTGACTATAGAAGATTCAAACAAAAATGCATTTAAAAAACATGAAAATAAATGAACTCATCAAGGGAATGAGAAAATATGCAAAGTAGAAGAACAGAGTGTGTTCCAGGATTGAACAGTCATCAAAAAGATGAAACATAGATGCTGGTGAGATGGTTCAGTTGGAAAAGTATTTGCCATGTGTCTTTGGGATTTTATTGCTGTGAAGAGACACCAGGACCATGGCAACTCTCATAAAGAAAACATTTAATTGAGGTGGCTCAATTACAGTTTCAGAGGTTCAGTCCATTATTATCATGTCAGAAAGCATGGCAGTGTGCAGGCAGACACAATACTGGAGAGGTAGCTAAGGCTCCACATCTTGCAGGCAACAAGGAAATCAACTGTGACACTGAGTGAAGCTTAAGCAAAAGAGACCTCAAAGCCTGCCTCCACAGTGACACACTTCCTCCAACAAGGCCATACCTACTCCAACAAAGCCACACCTCCTAATAGTGCCATTCCCTGTGAGATTATGAGGCCAATTACATTCAAATTTACAGGCATATAACCACAAAGGTGGTGCTCACCACTGATCAATTAGTGTTGGCTCTCCTACAACTATATGTTAAGTTTCTCTGTTCCACTTAGCTGTCTTAATATCATTAATTCTCTCCCTATCTTCTTTCCCTCTCCCTTCCTCTTCCCCTTCTTCTCCCCCTCCATCTCCCTTTCCCTCCCTCTTCAGCATGTCCTCAGGTGCCCTGTAGCTTGGCATGGAGTGGAAGACTCTCCTAACAACACTTTCAGTGTTATCAATTAGCTATGCTCTAGGGAATATGACTCAGAGGTATTATCTAGACAAAGAAGAGGAAAGTGACGGATTGAGACTATTATCTGTTTCAAGGATTCCAGGACCATAAGTGATGTAGTCCAAATAAATCTGTAAATCAACTTGACAGATCAAGTTGAGGTCTTTCAAACTTGACATGCCTTTGACATATTTATTTTATAGATTAATCCTATACTTCCTCTGTTCCTCCCAAGTTTATGTTTACTCTCGCAAGACGTGGATGCTTCCACTTTAGTGTGGATATGGCATCTGCACAATTATCCAACACTTCAGTGTCTGGATAATTCTGGGTCAGAGAAACAAAATAGTTAATATGGGCCTTTAGTTTACATTATCCTAGATATTTGAAGTTATTCAAGATTATACTGGAAAGTGAATTGGTGGACCCAGTGACATATTACTGTCAAAAGTATGAGAGGAATGATGGTGTTATTAACTAGGTTTGAAATAATCTTTTAGATTGGTTTAGCAAAATATCAAATGAGACCAAAGGCTTAGGAAAGTCCCTTAGGCCACCCAAGAAAATGTCCCATCTGCTTACTGATGCCTGAAATTGCACAGGAAAAAAGAAAGTCATTTCTTAGCCCAAAGCATTTGATTCCTGTTAACATGCAAATCTCTTGAGTGTAGCAAGGCTCTTAACTTGCTGTAACCTAGGAAAAAAGTTCCCCAAACTTTATTTAAAGTATATATGTACACACACACATATATATACTATATATATATATATATATATATACATACACACATATATAGTGAGTTACTTTTTCTTTAATATAAATTTTAATACATCCCAATCACAGTTTCCCTTCCCTCCACCCCTTCCAGCCCCCCTAGTTTCTCCCAGTCCACCCCTACCTGCCTTCTCTCCTAGATCCATTCCTTCTCTGTTTCCCTCTGGGGATCCCGGTGAAAGTATAACAGTAATACTGAATGGGTGGAGGTCTAAGAGGTAAGAAAGGGGAATAAAGAGGATGAGGAGAATACAACATGACATAGATAGAATGTACAAAGAGTTTGGTGGATCTGAGAGTTGACATCATGCACAATGTACTTCTTTTGCCAGTTTATGCCCTGCACCAGGTGCTCTAGAACTCCTGTGTAAGTATATCTCTACAAATATGTGGGGGTAGGGAGCACTCTTCCAATCTCTTAAACAAGTTGTGATGTATTTTCACAAATCTAGAATATTTAGATTTATTCTAAATACATCAACATATTTATTTATTTATTTGACAGTTTTCAACATAGCTGTAGAAACCTAATAGTTTTCATTTAAAAATAACAAGAATTTTGATAATATACATGTTAAATAGTATTATATTGTATTCACCAGTTTAGATTGATTTAAATTTAGTCATATTGATATACTTTATCCTTCTCTGTTCTCCTAGATAAACCAGGAAAATCAAGAAAATGAATTGAGGAAGCAATAATAACAAAATACTTGCCAATCCTTCTTATCATGTAATTTTCTCAAAACAAAAGAAGTGTTTGAGCTAAGAGTAGTGGTTCATAGTTGTAATGCCAGATCTTTGGAGTCTGAGGCCAAGAGTTCCAGGCCAGCCTAGTTCCATAGCAAAGTTCTGCCTGCCCTCCTCCAAACACAAAAGTAGCTGTGTCATTTTTAACAGCAAGAATATAACTAAGCTGATACACTGTGAAGTACTTTTAATGACTTAAGTTGGTAACAGAGTTCAGAACATCTGAATTCTAAGATATGGAATATTTTCAGTTTATTGGTTTTATTTAAAAAGAAGAAACTGAGTCAAACTTACTGAATGAATCCAGAGAAAATAGTGTGATGCAGAAAATAGCATTATCTCTTAAATCCATGTACAGTGCACACTTTACAATAGCAATCTCCCCCATTAAAAATATTAAAGATATGTAGTATTTTAGAAATGCATGCCATGTATTTAATCCTTATGAAACTCAGGAAGCAGCTAGTGAAACCTCCTAGCTGAGATAAAGCAGAATAGTGACTGAATGTTCCAATTTACATCGATTGCTCAGGAAATTGGGGTCCAAAGAGGTCAAGTAGTCAAGTGTTACACAACTAATCAATAAGGAAGTTAGAATTAGCACTATAAAATACTGTTTGATCAGCTCAGCAGCCTGGATTCTTCGGATGCAAAATATGCACAGAGCGATGGACTGGCCTACATGGGGAAAATCCAGGAAGAGGAAGTTCTTCCAACAACAGGACACCTTAGATCGAGTTGATATAGAAACACATGTCAGGAAGTCATGGGTAGTCATAATGAGAAATATCCTCTGATATTATGAAATTCCACTGTTTCTATTTCAAATAGAGTGGTTGAATGTGAACAACTAGTTCACTAAACTAAAAATAAAACCAAAAATAAGAGCAAGGAAAAGCACTCAACTGCCAATTTTCTTATGTTAATACTATGGATTCCTTGGCACCTTGGACTCTGGGGGCAAACAGAAATTCAAAGCCATTTCTACTGTGACTACTGCTTCTTCTTTAGGTGGTTGAGCAGGCTACCCTCTACCTCATAAAACAACAGCACTAACAAAACTAGCCAATGACACACTCCTTGATTAACTATCAGATTGCACGCACTGGATCCTCTGCCTACTTGCTAGTGTCGAGCAGAATGCATACACGTAGTAGACTTCTGTGTACCCATTCAGTGAAGAGATGACAACAATGACTGTGTGGACAAGACAGGTTCAGCCTTGACCATTGCTGGAGGGAAAATGATGTGTAGTTGAGAATAAGCAAAGAACAAAACATGAAGAGAAAGAATAATCAAGATACTGACATAGACAACAACTGTGGGCACAACTGGCAAAATATTCTACAAATTTCACCAGCAACAGTCTACACCCACTTATATATTTCACCATGAAGGGATCAGGTGTTTTCTGGTGAATGGCAGATGTCAAGGGTGGTACTCATGGGGTGTCACAGTGAATGAGGTGTCATAAGAGAAGCAACAGGATAGATCCACTGTCAATTTAGAAACTGAAACAATTTGGATTCGGATTTTGCCTTTTCTCTTTACTAACTGCAGAACCTTAAGCTACTTCAAATTTCAAGCTCTCAATAACAAGTTGTGATATCTTAAAAGTAAGTGTAGTCCTTTAGTCTAATATTGCTGTGGGGATTAAATGGCATACACAGAGCACACAGTAAATATTCATGTGTATTGAAAACCAAAACACTCTCTTCCTGATTTCATTTTGCTCACAAGGAATCACACACACAATTATATGTTGTAGAATATTATTTTAAGATGTGTTACATTTGTTTATACTGTGGAACATTTGTTTAATGATGCAAAGATATGTTGCACTTGTCTAACTCTGTGAAGTTGTGTTACTTTGCCTGTCTAAAACATCCAATTGGTCTAATAAAGAGCTGAATGGCCAGTAGAAAGACAAGAGAAAGGATAGGCAAGACTGGCAAGCAGAAAAAATAAATAGAAAGAGAAAAAGATGAAGGAGCAAGAAAAGAAGCGACTAGCCACCCAGCTACACAACCAGCAATGGAGTAAGAAAGAAACAAAAGTTATACAGAAATAGAGAAAGGTAAAAGCCCAGAGGCAAAAGATAGATGGGATAATTTAAGTTAAGAAAAGCTAGCTAAAAACAATCCAAGTTAAGGCCAAGCATTTATAAGTAATAATAAGCCTCTGTGTGTGTGTGATTTATTTGGGAGCTGAGTGGTGAGTCCTCCAAAGAGAAAAAAAGTTTAAAAACAAACAAACAAACAAACAACAACAAATACATGTTATTGTAAGACAACATGACTAGCATGGGTCCAAATAAGATATTGAACAGAAATGCAAGTCTAATCGGCTGAACTTATATGCACTGTGCTTCTTCTCAACTCTTTCCAGTCCACTGAAGAAGGCTGACCCACTACAGTGAGTGCATTTCTAGGAATGCGTGCTCTTTGGAGGAGCACATCCTTATCACCCTAAAGGGAGGACACAAAGACGAGCCAGAAATGACGGGAGCAAAAAGAGGAATGTGAGGCTCTCTCGTAACCGTCCTAATGTTGATCTACTAAAACAGGAAGCAAAGCCATGTTTGTTCACCAATGCATGCAGAGCTCTAGACACCAGCAGCATTCTAGGAACAAAATTAAGGGCTGAGTAACTAGAACTGCAGTGTTGAACAGATGGGGCAAGACTCTGTGCATGTCTCCCACAGAGTCTTCCTGTCTGTCTTAGTAAGGCTTCTACTGCAGTGATGAAACACCATGACCAAAGCAACTTAGGAAGGAAACAGTTTATTTGGTTTACATTTCCACATCGCAGTCCTGAATCAAAGGATGTCAAGAAAGAACTCAAGCAGGAACCCAGAGACATGAACTGAAGCAGAAGTCATGGAGGAATGCTGCTTACTGGTTTGTTCATTCATGACTTTCTCAGCCCGCTTTCTTCTATAACTCAGGACCACCTGTCCAGGAGTGGCACTACCCACAGTGGCATGTCAATCCTTAATCAAGAAAATGTCAGACAGACTGGCCCATGAACCAGTCTGGTCAGATTACCACTTTCCAAAGGACTCTAGAATGATTGTGTTAAGTTGACAAACTTTCTA
>CABHPR010137694.1:0-27288 GCA_902168415.1 Peromyscus melanophrys
AAAAAAAAATGTCTCTGTGGGCATGGTGATACAAGGAAATAATCCTAGCATCTAGATGCTAAGGCAGGCAATAGGAAGTTGAAGGGTAACCTGAGCTACAGAGAAAATTTGAACTATCCTGGGCTATATATCAAGATGCTGTCTCAAAAGACAAACAACCAAAATAGTTCTAGGGGTCATGTCCCTGAAATGCAGGATAACGCATATTTGTAATATAAATGGAAGTCATTATAAAAAAAATCATTAACCCACAAATCTAAAATGATACAGAAATACAGAGCTTAAGATGACCTGGGCGTTATTGTCTTATAAAAATCTTCACAGAGGTGGTTTAAATTTTATGAATTGCAAATACAATTTTGGATTACCCCTCTGAATTTGTATGTATTATTCATATACGCAGAACACATACCACTGGGAAGTAAAGAAAATTGCCTAACCCAATGTAAATTAAACTTCCTTCAAAAGTTTCAAAAATAGTAATTATTGAATCAGTGGTGATACACTATTTATAGCCTCTTTTGTGACAATTCCTATAAAATGTTTCTTAATAATGCATTTTTAAAAAAATTGTCCTTGTTAAGATTGAGTCATAGGATTCTTTATATGTGCTCTGATTCCAATTGTCATGTTTAAACCTACAACCCTGCCTAAGGTTTTTCACTCCTTGGAACAAGCTTTTGCGCGTCCTTGACAAAATAATAATAGTAAGTAATATAATAAGAAGAATAAAAACTCACAAAGACAAAAGCATGAGGCACCAAAAAAAATGAACAAAAAGGCATGTGGGGGATCTTTTTATTTGATATAAAAAAGTAACTATCTTGTGGACATTGGTGAGTGGCTGAAAACTCGTTTGGGATGCGGGATGCTATGCGGTGCTAAGTGGGGCATGGTTCGAGCAGGGTTAAGCTTGGACTTCCCTAAGTCTCTGGAAGCAGATGAGGGCCATTTTGAATGTAAGTCCACTGCCACCTCATCATCTATTTCCCTGCCTCGTGTCACTCCACCTGAGCTCTTCTAACAAGAAAAAATAAAAGGAGTTTATTTTCAGTCCCGTATTTCACAAATTCTGTTTTTATTTCTCTAGGACTGGTTCAGGGAGTGATCTCTCTGTGGAGACAAGATAATAATAGCTGGTGGAGTTTGGGTCACTGGCTGCAGGCAGGGTTGACTCGGAATGAGTCTGCAGGAAAAGCAGAAGAAAGAAGCAATGAAAACAGGACAGCGCTAGGATGGGAAATGCTTTGGTGGGTACTCTGAAAAATGAAAAAAAAATTAATACTTCTTTTTTACTTTCTTACTTAGGGCTTCCAAAGCCCTCTACACTCATCTGTCTCATAGAGTGGACTCTAATTTTTTGAAAGAAAGGTATTAGAACCCATGGCTACCACATCCTGACATTTAACACCAAAGATAGATGAGAAAGCTTCGTTGTTTCTAGGCTAGAACACAGATTGGCGTTTGCCCACTGAGATCTTCAGCTTGCTCAGCCTCCTTTATCACTGAGATGGGCTTCCTTGTGTCAGAAGCCGCCACAGCCGGTGGTATAAGAAGCTCGTGGCTGGTGTCCATGCACCAGATGTCCATCCAAAGCAGATATGACCAAAAGAAACAGAAAGAAAAACAGAAAAAGGGAAGCATTTGGGGAATGGAGGAAACACTGGTGAGAAGTCACACACTTGGCTTTAAAGAAACACGATCACCCTCTTAGTCTATGGACAAGAGAATTTCATGTTCAGACAATATATTTTACATAGATTATTTTTTTTCTAATTAAATTGAAACAAACCCATGTTCTTGCCTTCAACAGGCCAATAAAATGAAAAGAGTAAAGGCCACATAGAGCTCCATTCATTTAACCGAGCTTTGGACCTGACACTAAAGCCCTGACACGTGGCTGTGTTCTAGTTGGTGAGAAGTCCTCCTTCAGAACAGGACATGGCCGGTTCCTCCAAGATCTACGGAGGGAAGAGCTAGAGACACGCTTTCCCACTTCTGGGTTAAGCCGTTCACCACCCAGGAAGATCCTTAAGAGGCTCTGTAGGTAATGTTTACCAACTGCTTTAATATCTTAGGATTAAAAAGGGCAGAACCGAAAGAAGAGGCTGGGCTGGAACTTGGAAGGCAGTCAGAAATCCAGTCCCACAAGCCTAATGGCTTGTTTTCAACATTTGTTTAACCTCCTTCTGCTATCAAGAAACCTGAGAGTGCTCCAAGGAAGTTTATGCTGAAGGAAATGGAGAAAGTGTACATTGTTTTTGAGTTGTTTTGTTAAGGCTCCTGGATGGCAAGGGTGTGCATTTTCTATTTATGAAAGTTTGCTCAGCTTGTAGAGATGTTGTGGGTTTCAGTCCTGCAGCCAACCAAGATTGGGTAGCATGCCATGCTGCCTTGGAAAAAGCAAATTCTGTGGGAGCCCTTGAATCATCTTAAATTTTGCCCTTGAAATAGTTAGAAATGAACTTGGCCCCTATCCAACATAGGCCAGCGAAGAGAACATGCCAGAGGGAAATGTTTTTGTCCATGCTGGAATGACCAGCTGTCACTGTGTGCCAACAAGTGGAGGGCACAGAATGGCCGGATCTGTGGGAATAAGCAAACAGTCCTGTTTTCTCCACAGAAACTCATTTCACTGTGTGGCATATTGACAATGGTGAGCTATATTTGCAAAGCAGTAGGTGTGCAAGCAAAGCATCCACCAGGGCAGGGGCAAATATTTACCCCGGCAGATCTCAGGAGTCACCCCACAGAGCTCATGCTTCCCAGGTTAACACATTTCAAAGTGCTGGTTTGGGAAGGAAGCATTTGCTGGCACAAAAATATTCTGTAACTAATGTTTATTTCAAAGCCAAGGTGATCTAAGTTACTAATTACATTGATATGAGAAGAGGGTTGGGCATTCCTGTGGGGGGGAAGAAATGGTTATAGGCATGACTTTTGAGTGTGGGGTACATGGGATTATTTAAATTAGCTTGATCCAACCCTACATTAGCGTTGATCCAGTCTGGTCTTTAGTTGGTCTGCGTTTAAAATATCTTCCTACCAGTAAAGGAAACTGCTAGCTTTAGTCCAGAATACTAAGAATGTCAACTTAAGTACTGTGGAACTAATTCAATATCATTTCAGAGCTGCATTAAAATTACTTTATGTTCTGTGTTAATATTTGGGACCTTGACACATAGGATCAGTTATAGTAAGTGCTAAAGAAAGTATACTTTTAAGAATAAACCAAAATAAATGGAGGAATATATTTTTTCTCTCTCTAAGTTCTAAAAAGAAACTGTTTTATTAGGTATGTGGTTTCCATGTTACATGACTTAAAATAATTTAACTTTGTAACAGTCTAAAAAATAGTAAGGACTGGTGTATGTGCATATATATATCATCATACATATAGATATTCAAGTACAAGCGTGATTATTTTTAACACAGTTTTTAAATGGAGAGTCTAGACCATGTTGTCTATTTGTTTCTTGGACAATTCTCATAGTGCTCACGCCACACTTGTGTACTAGTCTCTCTTCTAAGCACGTATCACATATTGATCTATTTAATTCTTAGGTAAACCTAGCAGATCAGTAGTTCTCAACCTGTGGATTGCAACCCTTTTTGGGGTCGAACAGCTCTTTCAAGGGGGTCACCTAAGACCATCAGGAAACACAGATGTTTACATTATGATTCATAAAGTATTAAAATTATAGTTATGAAATAGCAAGAGAAATAATTTTATAGTTGAGAGTCACCACAACATGAGAAGCCGTATTAAAGGGTCGCAGCATTAGGAAGGTTGAGAACTATTGTAATAGAAGGACATGTTTTGTGTGTCTACTTTACTTGACGGAGTCACTGAAGCACAGAACATTTAATCATTGGCCAGATCTCACATTCTACTAAGTGGGATAACCCTGAGTGTCTTCATAGAGAATCTTTGCACTTGGCTACTATGCTAACCTGGCAGTCAAGAGATGAAGTATACCCCTGCATTAGAATGAAGCCATACCCTTTCAAGCATGCTTCTTGTTGATTGGTGCTGCAACACAATTATGATTGATGTTTATTATGGTGAACTCACAGGAAAACACTGAGTTCTATTTGAGCCATTAATGCCTGCATAATACATAATGCGATCTTCATAGTTGAGAGGGTAACAGTAAACATAATAGAATTAGCCTGTTAAAATACGCTATTAACTCAAGCTCCCTGTTTCAACATGCCACATCAAAGAAATACAGAGGAGTTCAAAAGCTTGCTTTTGGATGATGACTTTTAGCTTAGTGAGCCGATCAGAGCTGGAAGGGAGCACTGGAGAGGTGGCTCAGTCATTCAGAAAATTTGCTGTCCTTGCAGAGGACCTGAGTTCGGCTCCCAGCATTCAAATGGAAGACAGCACAACGAGCATCTGTAACTCCAGTTCTAGAGAATTTGATGCTCTCTCCTGGTCTCCCTGACAGGCACACACACACACAGAGAGAGAGAGAGAGAGAGAGAGAGAGAGAGAAGAGTATCAGTGTGTTTATTCTCTTAATAAGGAGTCTTAGTGGCCTGGGTAATACTACAAGTTTATTTTTTGAACAACGTACAAAAGCATTGTGACATCTCTTGAGCCTTCCCATCAAAGCCATTTCCAGCTTGTGTTGTAGGAGGTGAGAGTGAGGGGAGACTGAAGAGTGGGAAGGAGAAGGCTAAGAACAGTATGAAAGAATAGGTTTTTTACTCAGTTTTTCATTTATAACTTCCAGTGCTCTGGAGGCTGGGACCTCTCACATGCCCCTTTGTGGTCTGGAAATACTTTAGAGACCTGTCTATCATACCATATCTGATTTTCTTTTTTGGCCAATGTCACAACAGAGCACGGGGCTAACACTCTATCCATCCACCCAGGTTTTCCATGGAAACAAGGTCCTTACTTAACAATAGAACTTTCTATATTATGTGTTTATTCTAAATCATGATTATGACAGTGATGAATTCGAGCATTGCAAAAAGAGTAATGCCATGCTGTCTGCAGTATGGGAAAAGATAATTCCCGGGGTGGTGATTGTCCTTTTTAATATCAGGTAGACATTAACCCTGAGTGTCTAATTCATGGGCGTGGGTCTGAGATCTCAGTTCAGGTTTTTAAGAAGTATAATTCCTTTACTTTGAGAACCTGAGTGGTGTTCTTTGTTTGTGTGTTTTTGAGCCATAATCCTACCAGACTAGCAAGACTTTTAGACCACACTCTCTTCAAGAATTTTCTCATCCTTTGTTCCTATTCCCTTCTAGTCAACTTTGGTGCAAGGGACAGTCATTTCATATTGGGGTCTTTCCTGTTGGTGGAGGTAAGAGAAGACTAAGCCCACTTTGCCATCTTCTTGGGTTCCCCGAAGGATACAGAGAAGAAGCATCTTGTGACCTGTGGAGACTAGTACTAGTCTCGTTTCTTTGAGGCAAGCCATTCTCACCCTCCCTACAAGCCCATTTCCAATCTTTTCTATTCATTTTAACCTCTTAACAAAGCATTGGCCAGGCGGTGGTGGCGCACGCCTTTAATCCCAGCACTCAGGAGGCAGAGGCAGGCGGATCTCTGTGAGTTTGAGGCCAGCCTGAACTACAGAGTGAGTTCCAGGAAAAGGCGAAAAACTACACAGAGAAACCCTGTCTCAAAAAAAACCAAAAAAAACAAAAAACAAAAAACAATGCATTGTAAGTGTCTATAAAGACTTGGGCTTTGGGGATGTAAAAGTCATTTCTAGCTTCAGTTGCAAGAGTGAGGGAACATCTAGGGGTGGAGGGGAGAAGTCTGAGGGAAAAAATGTGCAACAGTATTTCAAAACACTGTTCCGGTTTATATACTGATAGGCAGTGGAGTGTGGTTACAAGAGGGTCGACTCTGAGTGCAGGCCATAGCAACTGACTTGCAATTGTTCACCTACAAACTGAGTCACCTTGAGTATACTTCTGAGTCTGTGTCCAATTCTCTATCTGTAAAATATGGACAATGACAAGAAGATCAGGGGATTCCTACAACCATCATATATTGTTTTTTTAGACTTAAAATGCAGAACTGTATCTGGCCCAAATAAATTCAATGTTTCAATTAATTGCTGCTATTATGACTATGATCAAAAGTCCTGTCGCTCATTTATTCTTAAAAGCTGCGACAGAGGAAAACCTCAGCTTAGCTTTAATCGTTAGCCAGATTTGTCTTGCTTCTTTTTACCATGTTAAAATCAGTGTACAAGTGGAATGCGATATATTCTCAGACTCAAGAAGGATTTATTTAAGTTTCAGGAAATAGCCAAGGGCTCTCCATTGAAACCCCAAGATTATTATGTTAGAATATGCTTTAATTTTCTCTTAGCAAAGAGAGCAGAGAACAGTCTTATTATTTCTCATGAGGAGATACAGTATACTAAAAGCAATTCTTTGAAAAAAATCCTCCATAATAACTTTACAGTTTTATACATATTCAGAGATTTATTTGAAGGGACAATGGCATAAACACATTGCATTTTATTAAAGGGCTGGCCAAAAAAACAACACATTGTATTCATTGACTTTCTGCAGTCCTAATTCAAATATTACCACTTTGTAATTTTCAAGCAATAAGTATTATAAGAAAGACAATCCTCCATTGGAAGGGTGATTTTGATTTATGACTTTCAATCAAATATTTATAGAGCTTTCATGTCACCCATTTAATTTTTATAGCATTATGGGGAAATAATTGTCATATTAAAAAAAGACATAAGAATAGGAAATGATTTATTGCAAATCAGAATGTTGTAAATCATGTGCCACAAAAAAAGAAATAAAAACATGGTTTGATTACATGAACTGGCTAGTCACAAACAATGTCTAGTTTATTAAAACTAGTGATTAATTCAGCTTTAAGTGAGAACATTGCGAATAGATACTTCCCCCAAGTTCTTCGTTAGCCTCTAATCACATCTAATACCAACACTATTGCCCCCTTGCTACACAGCCAGTCTGTCTGCCATGGGCAATTACTACATACTCCTAATTTTTTATCAGCAGCCAGAAGGATTCAAACAAAATGTAAATGGTGCCTGTGATTTTTGGTGGCTCTACACTCTAACAGTAAGAACCAGGGGTTTTGCTAAGATCCACAAAGCCATGGGTGATTTGAGTCTCTGTCTGACTTGCTACTCATCGAGCTTACCCTTTTCACAGACACCAGTCCCTGCTGTTAAGAATGGCTTTGGCCTTTGAGAACTCTTTAGCTAGGTGAGCTTTCATATGATTACATACTTTGCTCTTTTCTTTGTCATATCTTTAGCTCAACTTTCGCAATGAGGTCTTTCCCATCCTATAAATTGTCTAATCATCTCAGTCACTCTCCTTGTCTATTTTCCATTAGTTCAGTTCTTCTCTTAGCACTTACCGCAATCAATATAATTTATATATTTAAGGTACCCCCACAAAGGTGAGGGATATTTCTCAGTACTGTTCTTTGTGACATCCTTAGTACCAGGTGTGCATTAAGAACTCAAGAAAGAGATCTCATCTATTTATCTTTCTCAGGGTGATCCATTCATCCCTCTTAGGGTTCTCCTTGTTAGCTAGCTTCTCTAGAGCTGTAGGTTGTAATCTGGTTATCCTTTGCTTTACATCTAATATCCACTTATGAGTGAGTATATACCATATTTGTTCTTCTGAGTCTGGGTTACCTCGCTCAGGATGATATTTTTCTAGTTCCATCCATTTGCCTGCAAATTTCATGATGTCATTGGTTTTTTTTTAACTGCTGGGTAGTACTCCATTGTGTAAATGTACCACATTTTCATTATCCATTCTTTGGTTGAAGGGCATCTAGGTTGTTTCCAGGTTCTGGCTATTGCAAATAATGCTGCTATGAACATATTTGAGCAAGTGTCCTTGTGGTATGATTGAGCGTTCAACCCAAGGCCTTGCCTTGGAGGAGGTGGGAATGGGGGTGGATTGGGGGAAGGCTGGGGGATGGGAGGAGAGAGGAGAGGGGGATGTGTGGTTGGTTTGTAGAATGAATAGAAAATTTCTTAATAATAATAAAAAAAAGAACTCAACAAATCTCTGCCTCATGAATGAATGCTCATTCTGTTTGGGAATGTGCTGAGTCCCTTTGAAGGAATACCTTGTTTAATTTTACTACAATTCTAAGAACTGACTTACATTTTATTAGGATGATTCTGGCTGGTAGTAATAAGTCATTGGCAAATAAGTTGGCATTGTGGATCAAAGTAACTGTAGAGAGGTAGTGAAAAGTACCCAAATGTTTAGCAAAAACCCTCAACAAAAAAGAAAACAGTGAACTAGAGTGAGAAGGAGTTAGATGCCTGAGCAAGCCTTGTGGCTTTTGAGTAGCAGGAACTGTGTTTGATGACACAGTTTCATTCTTATGTTGGGGCTTTACTGCCCTACATTGCAGACCCTGAAAGAGCTAGTAAGGCTCCAGAGTGACTCTTGCCCATAGCAAACTGTTAGCTGAACACTTGATTCTTAGAAAGACATGGTTTATACCTATATGATCAGAAGCTGAGAACTTAGTAAGATACTGTAAAGCATGTGAGACATCACTAGGTAGTGTAGTTGCTTAGCATAATATAACTACCCAAGAACCAACTATTCTCTGTGTGTGTGTGTCTAAGACAGATAGATAGATAGATTGATTGATAGATAGATAGATAGATAGATAGATAGATAGATAGATAGATAGAAGGTAGATTACAGATACATGATAGACAAAAGACTAACAAATAACTTGTTGTATATGTCTATTATATGTATGAAGAATTTGAGTTACAGTTTTATTTAAGTATTTTTTGCTAGAAACACAAATGAAAATATTAAGAAATACATCTTGTTTTCTGCCTAAGGTAAATTTTAAAAGAAAAAAAAGGGAATAGCAAAAGGAGAAATAACAGACAAATTACAAATACCACCCTGAAGGTTGTGTCAATTTCATAAATTCTTTAAGTTTTATAAAATTCTGAGGAATGTGACATTTTTAGATTTGGTGTGTAATTAATTTGACAACCTGAGCCAATCCTTTGAGTTGCCCTGGAAACCAATTTTGGTAACATAAAGAAGTGCTAGCTGTTAATTGGTATTCAGAGTTAGTAGCTGGTGTCTTTGCTTCTGTCTCCATGGTAACCTAGCTGTCACGTTTTCATCCCTAACATCGTGGTAAGATTTCAGATGCATGTGTCTTAACGCACATGTCTGTAATCTCTGGCACAATGTCTGCTCATTATCTGTGAATGTGATCATCTGGGGGATGTTAGGGTTGCTGTTGAAAAGTGATTGCTCCAGGAAAATTTATTTCATTATCATTTCTCTATCCTCCACATGTGGCAAGAATTTTGGAAGATGTATGCCTTTGTGTTTATTGGTTGTCTACACAAGGTTAATTCTCTCCCCCCCACTCTCTGTGTATTGGGGTGGATCTGAATGTTTAAATATAAAAATAGGATAAAGTTGCATAAATTAGGAATGGTTTCGCAAGGCTGTTTATCTGAGAGTAGTGGTAATAAATATTGTATTTGAGGAATAAATGTCAAATTAGAGAAATGAGACATTTGTCATTTGAAAGAATATTCTCATATTGTGTTTGGATAATGTAGAGATATCTCATGTATTTAATGTCTAGCAATTTCTTCTTTATCAAAATGTAAGTCCCCACTATTTAAAATTATTTCTTCTCATTTTTTCTATTTATTAAACTGTATTTTGCTTTTAATATTTTAAAATTTCACTAATATTTTGTTGATCCTTGAGCACACTAGCCACATGTGGTTACCTAGCCAGTCGGTTAGTCTGTAGCATTATTCTAGAGACAAGTGAAATGGTTTGGGCATTGCATAACAATCTCTTTTTGAGACCAACACCTATACTTAAACAAATTTATCTTTATCTTTTTTTTTACAGCTTTATCTGTCAACATGAGGTTTAAGTCTGAGTCTGACCTTTCCATGTACTAGTTTTTTAACCACTAGGGGAAAAGAAAAAATGTATTAACAAAATTTAAAAAAAAAAATTTAAAAAACCATTATCAGAGCCAACCAACTGTATGGGAAATCACTAATGTTTATGTAAGAACTACATAAAGTTCTTACAGCTGGTTTCAAGCTTGCTCTATGGAACTAGGTAGAGGTGATCAGGGTTCACAAATCAGCTCCAAAGCACTACCACTCATTTCCAAAGTGTGTTGTGAAGCTTCGATAAACTTGCTCAGATAAAATGCTAGCCCCGAAGGGGTTAATTCTTTGTCTTCTCAATTGACATCATCATATCTGTTATTCAAAGATGTAATACTTTCCCAGAGCTATAGCTTACATACTGTGCAATGCATGCATTTACATTTCTGTTTTTAACATATCTCTGGATGGACCCCATATACAACAGTTATTTTTTATGATGAATTTGCAAATGTGATGGAGTCAGAATCTACCCACAATCCTTGGATACGCCTCTGTGCCTCTGTTCATACTGCAGATTCCGTTTCAGCTCCTTTGGACTGTGGGTTGTATCCAACGACTTGTTTCTATGAATAACAAGCACATGGCAGAAATGACTGCAGATCACGTCTGAAACTTTATCTTTTGAAAGTATTTTTATTTTGTCCTTGGTCTTTCTTTCAGAAGTTTGACCTTGTAAGAAGGAAGCTATCAAAACATTTGGTAGCATTACAATGCTCTTTGATTCATGGGAAGGTCAAGGTGGCCTGGAACTGAGGTTTCCAGTCAACAGTTATGTCAGTGAGCAATCTTGGAACGGATTATGACCCAAGGCAAGCCTTCAGCTATATGATGTTATAGTTGTCATCTTGACTATACGCTCACCAATAGCTCTAGTTCCAAAGCACCAACTAAGTTGCTACCAACTGTTAGCCCATGGAAATGGGGGGATTACTAATAATGTTTTAATCCACTACATTCTGAAATGATTTGTCATACAGCATCAAATAATGCGGTGTATTTCATATAAGTCCAAGAGCATAAGGGGTTCATTAGCATTAGGGTTTAATTATAGAATGTAGAGAGCATGTAGGAGAATCTATTAATATTCCTAAGCATTGACAAAGAGCTTATAATGCTTTCAAGAGGAACCTGCCATTTGAATTCGCTGTTAATGACATATTTACTGGGTATGAATAGCTTATTGCTGTCAAGGAGTTTCTGTGGTGTATAGGTATTTGAAGCAGTTTTCTGTTAATGGGCCACTTGATCGGCCTTGATCTGTGCTGTCTATGGGAAGATGAGCTTATGTGTAACCCAAAGGTCAACTTAATAAGATTCCTGGAAGTATGAGAGGTTAATTAACAGTGTGAAATCTGTCCAAATTCCTGAAATCTCCTGGCATTAAACTCAAGAGTCATTGCTTAGGCTTTTATGGCGCTCATGGGTGCAAGAAAGGGATGATATATATTTATTTAAAGGCAGTAATTCCACTAATGATTTTCAATAAATATTTAAGTAGAAATGTCATTGATATTTTTTTTAACTAAGGCTTTAAATGGGTCTCTCCTTTCCACAAGGAGACCTCCTAAAGAAGCAGATAAATTATTTAAACAATGAAGAATATTCAGCCTAGATTTTACCTTGAATTTCACACCTAAAACTACGGATTATTTGGTTCAGTGGAACCAGAGATATGACAAGTCCACACATGGTTTCTGAGTGGAAATAATATCCCTTAAAAATCCATATTAACTTGATAACACTTAGCAGCACAGTAGTGGTCCTTAATAATGCTAAACAATAGCATTTTGGAGAAAAATCTGAAATAAGTCTTAATTATCTAAGTGAAATATGTTAAAATTGCAAATCACATTTGCAAACACAAGTAGTAAATACATGGAGACTTCGTAGGGCAAAGAATAAGAAGAAAAAGAATGAAAGAAACATGAGCTCATTTCCATGTTTTTAGGTCAAAGATGCTACACAGATTCTATATAAGATGAAAAGATAAGTCCAGATGAATCAAAACTAAAATTTACTTGACACACTGAGCTATTTACAGCTCCCAGCAATAATCTTCATTCCCTTTTATTCCTTTTTTCCTAGGAAGAAGTTTTGGCTTTGTTTTGCTTTTTAACCAAAGAAGAGGATGATCTGATTATACGGTTATCTATATTTAACATTTATCTTTTTGACACTTAATACATTTCCACCATAGTTTCTGCTTTGAAGCTAATTGATTTAAAAAAATATTGCTAATGGAACCAGCTATTCTCATACACTCATAACAACAAAAAAACCTCTATGAAAAAGACTTGTTTCAGTTCAAGCATCCATTTTATGAATGCCTGATGACAAATTAAGTCTTTGATGACCAAAAATTTCTTAGTTCTTATTATTGTGAATTTTAAATAATTCAGTCTGTTAGTAGAATTGAGTGACAGATGCATGAAGGGGAAAGTGTACTCTGACATCTGTAGTATTAAGCTCCTTAAAGTGACAAGATTAGCACCAGCTTCTAGCCTGACTTTGGACTTCGGATAAAGCCATTGTCTTCCCAGAAATCAGTCTCAGGGGAAGACAGGCATGACTTAGAAGACTGCATTAAGAAACTAATGATGCTATGATGGACAGGCACAGCACTGGGACACAGAGAAAGCCATTAGCTTCTCTCCCAGGATTTTATACAGGGAGCTCCAAAGTGGGTGAATCACTATTAGGACTTGAAAATAGGAGAAAGTTTCTGTAAGAGGTGATACAAGCTAGGACAGGATGTTGAATTTGCCAGTCTATTCCTTAAGAGTGGATATGTAAGGAAGAGTGGATATGTGAGATCAAATAGCTCAGGTCACCAGATCACCGTGACCAAGTAGTTAAGAGGTATCTATGAGTGATTTAGAGGATCCAGGGAAGGCATGAAGAGGGTTAGTAGAATATGGTCTTTAAAGGTGCAAGATGAGAGACATGATAGCATAAATAATATTTTGGATTTGAATTTTTGACTTTTTTGGCTTTGGCATTTTCTTTGACTGACGAATCCATTTCCTCTATTGTATCCTCTACACCAGAGATCCTCTCTTCCATCTCTTGTATTCTGTTGGTTATGCTTGCATCTGTGTTTCCTGTTTGTTTACTCAGATTTTCTATTTCCAGCATTCCCTCTGTGTCTTCTTCATTGTTTCTATTTCCCTTTTCAGGTCATGAAGTGTTTCCCTCACCTGTTTCATTGTCTTTTCATGGTTTTCTTAAAGGGATTTATTGTTTTCTTCCACTTTTTTATTTGTCTTTTCCTCTAGTTCTTTATAGATTTCTTCCCACTTTTTGTCTGACTTTTTCTCATTTTCTTTATTGATTTCCTCCACTTTTTTGTTTATATTTTCCTCAATTTCATCTTTTCTTGAAAGGCCTCTAGCATCTTCGTGATGCTATTCTTAAGGTTGCTTTCTTCTGCTTCTTCCACCTTGTGATGTTCAGGTCTTGCTGTTGGAGGAGGGCTAGGTTCTGGTGATGCTGTATTGCTCTTTATGTTGTTGTATGTACTTCTGCCTTGACGTCTGCCCATCTCCTTGTCTAATAGGTATAAGAGGTGCCTGTGTCTGAGTGAGTTGCTGTTGGTTCACTCTGTGTTTGTTGTGTCTGTGTCTGAGGGGGTCCTTCAGGGTCTAATCTTAGCTCTTGGTTTGATTGGAGCAGGCAGTTTCTGTGTCTCAATGAGCTGCTCTTGGGTCAACCCAAGCTAGTTGATTCTGTGACTCATGGATTCGTTCTTGGTCTTATCAGGGCTCTTGGTCCAGTCAGAGCTGACAGATTCTGCGTTTCAGGAAGCTCTTGGTCCAATGAGAGGTGGCAGATTCTACTCAGAAAGCCACTCTTGGTCTAATCAAGGCTGGCAGATTCCCTGTCTCCTGAGTTTACTCTTGGTCCAGTGACGGCTCTTTGTTCAACGAGAGCTCTCTCTTTCTCTGGGCTGGATGGGAGCTCTATGGGCTGGGTGGGAGCTCTCTGGGCCAGATGGGAGCTCTCTGGGCCAGATGGGAGCTCTCTAGGCCAGATGAGAGCTCTGGGTCGGATGGGAGCTGGAGGTTGGTCTCTAAGCCTCAGGAAGTGGTGGGGTCTCAGGCGGATGGGTGTGGGGGCAGGGCGTGTAGATTGCAGGGTCTGCTGGGGGGTCTTGGAGAAGGGGAACCTTCCGGCAGGAGCCCTGCCTGCTGGCCAGCAACTGAGGCCAAGTTGGGCGGGTCTTCCCCGGGACCGGCTGGGGCCCAGGGATGGGACCTAGGGGCAGGCCTCCCTGGGTATGCAATTTGAATTTTTATCTCACATATGAAGGCTGTTGGAGACTTGTGCCATAAAATGGCATGATCATTATTTTGTATAAGAAAGTACCATGTCTGCGGGAGCTAAATGTGGAAGGTGGGTAAACTATAGCCATGCTCTCTGGAACACCACATAGAAAATAATTATAATAATTTTTTGATATGTTAATTCTCAAATACAGAAAGCAAGATTGCTGTAGTAGTTTAAATGGAAAAGTCTTCCATAGGCTCTTGCATCTAAATGCTCAGTCACAGTTGGTAGTGCTGTTTGGGGAGGTTATGGAACTTTTAGGACATGGAAACTTACAAGAGAAACTGTATTACCAGGGACAGGCTTTGAGTTTATAACCACACCCCACCTCCAGTTTACTCTCTCTGCTCCCTGTGTGTCACTGAGATGTGATCTCTCAGCTTCCTGCTCTTGCCACCGTGCCTTCCCACCATTATCAACATCAAGCTCCCTGGAACTGTAAGCCAGAATAAACTCTTCCTTATGTTGCTTTTGGTCATGGTATTTTAACATGGCAATAGAAATATAACTGATAAAAATCATAAAGAGGATCTATTACAGCGATAATAGGTGGATATTCTTTGTGGATACATTCCAAATTACTCTAGAAGGTACTGTCTCCAAGTTTGGGTCCTGTGTCTTCCCTTGAAATATTTAGCTGTGGTAGGGAAGTAGAATCACACGGTAGGAGAAGGATCCTGGCACTAAGTAGAAAAATGGGGCTCCTAGAGGAGGGGCCTATTGTAATCTGGAAAAACAACTCATTGAGGTTCCACTGGAAGGGGAGTACATGGAGTATGTTAAATTGGGTGAACTGATCAAGCTTTATGGGTAGCAGTTGGTCAGACTTTGGTATCACATGTAATCTAGACAGACAGACACAGGTGATACAGTCTGTCTTCAAGTATTTGAGGATGTAGTAGCCTTGGTGATAATATTTAGTCTTTCGTTTAAGGTAAAAGAAAATGTCATTTAGGAATCTAGAAATAGGCAGGGTTTTTTTTTTCCAGGAAAGTTTTGATCTGTGGTTAAAAAATAAAATCAGTCATCTTCCTTTGCTTTTGTCTGAGAGTGAAGTGGCCTCTGTCTGCCAAAAAGTGTAAAACACTGTGTAGCACGACAAGCCACAAGAGAAATGCAATTAGGAAACTTATTTTTATAAACATCTAATTTTTGCTAGAGTTTGGCATCTACATAGATATAAAGAGTGGATAGATGTCAGAAGTTTGATTGGAGTCCACTCAAAGCTGTCGAGCCCCTGATAGGTTCCTACAGCCACAGCAACTTCATCTTTATGGGTTTGTTGTTCGTTTTGCCCTCTGAACTCCACTAAGACTTTTAGTAATATGTGACTTTCTCAAAAGTTTGTGGGATGTTTGGTGCAGGCCATTAATATTTTTTTTAATATTAGTTTCTTTTTTCTCTTGCTTGCTCATACGAATTATGGTTCACACCTACCCCATGCTTTCATATGGGATGTTGGAGATACCCAATACGGAGAAGAGTAAAAATGTGATGACTTGAGGAGGAAGTGCTCCGAGTTCGTATGGTGATGCCTTGGCCCCCAGCTAGTGACATTGTTAGGATGTGTTGGGTCATGAGGGAGCTGGCTTTATTAATGGGCTAATCCTTTGACGGGTCCATACTGAACTCATATTCAGGATTTAGGGCCCAGTGGAAAGAAGGAGGTCCACTATTGGTGGAAGTATTAAGGCAACTCTACATAGTTAAAAGGAAGATTTATTTTGTGGGGTAACTTACAAGTAAAGGGATAGGGTACAGGGTCCTGGAAAGGTGTAGCGCAGTCCAGCGGTGTTCTCTGGAGAACTCTACTCGGTCTACCTCCCGCATCCAGGATCCAGGAACCAGGAGAGCCGGCTTATCCAGATCTTGGGTCTTAGGGGCTCCTCTTTCAGCCCCCGGAATTGCAGGCATGACAGTTACCGGAAGCCTCAATGAAGGTAGTACTTCCAGGTCAAAGCTGGAACAGCTACCCACTACAGATCCACAGAGATGCAGTTTTGAGAGCTATGTCTTGACAGGGCCCCCTTTTCTCTGTTGCTTTTTCTTCCTGGAAGCCATGAGGTGAGAAATTTTATTCTACCACACACTGCCTGCTATGATGCTCTGAAAGAGGAAAAGCCAAGTGGCTGTGAGCTGAATACCAGGGAGCCATGAGTCAAAATGAATCTTTCCTCCCCAGAGATGTTTCTGTCAGTTATTCCATCAAAGCAATGAAAAATGGACTACCAAGAAGCCAACATCCATGACGCTACATTCCCCAGACTCATGGTGATGCATTTCACAGACAATGATTCTGGAATCTTAAAAATTTTGGAGACTTATAAAATTTCTTTAACTTTCAAACTTCACTTTTTCATATAAAATGTACATGCAAAATAAAGACTTACAATAGCTTTCAACAAAATGTAATTTTGCCCAAGATTATTCTTCCCTGCATGCAAATAACATGCATGGGTGGCTCTCAGTATGGAGGCTGAAGGGATCCTGCATCGTATGCCTGGTGTATCCTAGGAAGATCCTAAGCCACACACAATATGACTTAGTTCATACTTTAAAGCAGTGGTTCTCAACCTTCCTAATGATGTGACCCTTTAATACAGTTCCTCATATTGTGGTGATCCCCAACCGTAAAATTATTTTTGTTGCTACTTCTCAACTGTAATTTTGGTACTGTTAAGAATCATAGTGTGAGTATTTTTGGAGATAGAGGTTTGCCAAAGGGGTTGTGATCTACAGGTTGAGAACTACTGTCCTAAACTCAAGAGACTCTGCTCATGAAATTTTAAGCCCCCTTCTGGAGACAAGGATGGAGAGGAAATGCAATAAAACTGTGGGAAAACACTGATGTCCCTCCAAAAAACACACAGAACAAGAGGCCAGGGCACACAAGACTGACGTCCAGACAAGTAGAGTCAACCTTGATAGAAAGGAAAGTATAGCTCAGGAGAGTGGAGAACAATGTAGCTTGAATCTTAGAGGTTCTTATTAATAAAATCAAACCCAAGGCCAGTTATGAGGGTGAACACTGGAAGATCAGAGAGACAGAACAGGCCACAGCTAACCTCACCTGGCCAACTTCTCAGCTGATCCTGTTTCCTCAGACTGGAAGCTTCTGAGTCCTCATCCAGAATGAATCTCAGCTGAACTGTGCTGCTCAAAGCCTAAAAGCTTAACCAGCCAAATGCTTCTAGTTTCTGGTCCTCACACCCTATGTACCTTTCTGCTTTCTACCACCACTCCCTGGGATTAAAGGCTCACTTCTTGGGATTAAAGGCATGTGTCACCACGCCTGGCTGTTTCCAATGTGGCCTTGAACTCACAGAGATCCAGAGGGATTTCTGCCTCTGGAATGCTAGGATTAAAGGTGTGAGTGCCACCATTTTCTAGCCTTTGTATCTAGTGGCTGTTCTGTCTCTGACCCCAGATAAGTTTATTAGTGTGCACAATATTTTGGGGAACACAATACCACCACAGAACAAGGCACAAAGAAGGTCTGGAGAACTCAAATGGTACCCTACAACCCAAGGCATGTTACATTAGGTAAGATGGAGACAATGTGGAGGTGGCTGACAGTGACTTCTGGAAGTGTAAGGCAAGAGGCACAAGAATTGGAAGGGAAGTGACCTCAAGGAAGACACATCAGATCTTTAGGAAGCCAGAGAATAACTGATCCTGTTAAGGAAAGTAGTACATTCTGGCCCCTCATCCCTAGGCAGGAGGAAGCAGAGTTTTAGAGCGATCACATTTTCAAAGATAAATGGAAATCAATGGAATGTTCAGGATAGCCAGTGAATAGCCAGATATGGTGGTTGTCACACATCTCTAGTCTCGGTTACTTGGGACACTGAGGCAAGGGTATCATTTCCACCCAAAAGTTTGAAAGGCAGCCAGTCAATATAGTGAGACCTATCTCAGCAACCACAGGAAAGGATGCCATGAATAATTTTAAGCAATAACGAAAATGGCATTTCAAGGTGAATGATCGCATCTTTCTGGCCTGATTTAAAACAGTTCTCAACCAGATTGACTTGGTGCCTGAGGGGACAACTGGCAGTATCTAAAAGTGTTTTTAGCTCTTTCCACCTTTGGAACAGTGTAATACCAGGTAGCTCTCACTAGAACAGAGGCCATGGGCTCTCCAAACATCTGAAGGCACAAAGGCTGACCTCCCCCAGCAGAGACAGCCAAATCTGACTTGCTAGAGGTTCAAAACTGAAAAAACACTCACTGAAGGTATTCCTAAACATTCCAAGAAGTTATTCCCAATTTAGTGTGTTTCCGAATCCCACCAAGTTACCTGAATTTTCCAGTAAATTCTGATGAATGTAGTCACGTGTGCGAAGGCAGTGGTTCTCAACCTTCCTAATGCTGCAACCCTTTAATACAGTTCCTCATGTTGTGACCACAACCATAAAATTATTTCGTTGCTACTTCATGGCTGTAATTTTGCTACTTATTATTTATGAATCATAATGTAAATATCGGTTATGCAGGATATCTGATATGTGAGCCGAAAAGGGTCATGACCCACAAGCTGCACTAAGGGAAGTTTTATGACAGTCTTGGGCCACTTGGTGTTGAGACTTAAGTCATTATTTACCTATTGCTATATTGCCTTGGGGAAAACTTGCTAGCTAATGGCCAAGCCCATTCTGAGGGCAGTAAAATTTCAAAAACATCAAACTGAAGAAATGTCACTAACAATGACTAAACTGTAAGGGGGGTTGGTACTGTTTAAAACTATACATAAGGACAAGGGACCAGAGCATGGATATTACTGGAGAGGTTAAAAAGATTTTTGGGATAATTCTATTATCACACACAGAGTTTTGCTTAAAAAAAAAAAAACCACTATTTTAAGCACCAAGCAAAATCCTTTAGAAGACCCAAATAAATGTTTAATCAGCTTCTGCTGTATTTTCCATCATAAGGATAAGCTGGAGTTCCTAGGGGCTGCTACATTGCCAATTCTCTGTGAAGATAAGACAGGCTTTGGTCCTTTGCCTTCAAAACAATCTGTCGATGGATTTTTCTAGAGCCTTTTGGGAAACTTCCTACTTTAGGAAACATGTTTTATGAACTTGATCAAAATTTACCTCGGCCCCAACCTCTTTCTCGTAGTATAGTAACACCGTTTACATTTTACCATGGGGACAGCACGGACACTTGCACATTCAGGTTGAGGAAAACCTTCCTGTGCTTTTGATGATATTATTGGATGCTTTTCATGTAGGGTCTATCTACTATTGGGGACCTTACAGCTAGAAAAGGAAGGGCATGGGAAGATAAAGTTTGCGTTTGTCAGAGGTTGAATCTGAAAAGCTGGATAGAATTGGCTATGTAAAAATGGAACTCCTTGGCTTTAGTTCTTACACGTTGTAATAACCCCGCAGGCAGACTTTTTTAGAAAAAGGAAGCAGAAGAATTAAAAAGTAGATGTTAGTGCTCGATTCAACAGATTTATCCTCATACTGTATATGACAAACTCTATTGGAGGGTGAACCTTAAATTGTCTTCATATTTTTAAAACAAGTATACTGTTTATTTGTGGGGGGTGTGTGTGTGTGTGTGTGTGTGTGTGTGTGTGTGTGTGTAAGTGCCACAATTTGATTATGGAGCTCAAAGGACAATATGGGTCCCAGGATTTGAACTCAGGCCATGAAGTTTGGGAACAAGCACCTTTACCAGCTGAACAAACTTACCAACCTGGCTTCAAAGTACTCATTTTTGATTCATTTGGTTAAGGTTTCTTCTTTAAAAACTTTCATTCCGGTACCACATTCTTTATTCCTCATTTGAGGGGAATATATACATATATAAAATGAATGTATATATTCATTTTAGTATAGACTTTTCCTAATATAAAACATATTCAATGTTTGGCTATGTTTCAGCTTTCTAGGAAATAAAAAAATTGATTATAAAGCTATGACGACAAATCACAAATGGTTAAATTCCCATTGTCATTGAGCTTACCACTGTCCTCAACTGACTCTAACTCTTGCAAATGACATTTTTCCCAGTGGCCATGTTGACCACTGATAGAATCCATTTGCACCCTCTGGGTGATCAGCAGCTTGCTCATTTCTCTTCCATTTTCCCCATGCTATCCATTATTTCTATCCCAAACTTAAAAGATTGAAGGCATTTTGGGGAGTGGGGAGGATTTCAAGGCATTTGTTTCCCGGCCTGTATAATGGAGATATGACTCCCAGCTCTGCTCAGAGCTTTTCATCCTTTGCCCTGACCATTAGAGAGTAAAGTAACCACGAACTCAGCGTGCTCTGGGGGTTCCCACTGTACTACTGTTTAGTTTGCTGTTTAACAAGGCTGCGCAGAAAGTCTGCTCTTGGGAAAGACTTAGCACTTGCTTCTGAATATTATTTGAGCTTTTTATAATGGCCTTGAGCTTTTTATAATGGCCCAAAAAAGAACATTCAGTATTATCAGCTCAAGAATGCATGAGCAAAATTATTGACCCTTTGTCAAGTATAAATGAGCCTCTGGAACATCCCTAGATAAGAATAGGAAAAATCTAATACAGGGCAGCTTTATTTCTTGTTATATGGTCACACATTCTACTTATAGAGTTAGAAATTAAGTTAAAGCAATTAGGAAAAGTAATTATAAATTATTAAGAAATTACTCTTCTTCTCTTTATTTCTTCTTTGACATTTTGTTTAATTTTAAATTCAGCCTTCACTGAAGAAAACTATTTTCAATTAAAATCATCTTTTCATTGTTTTTTCTGTGTGTGTGTGTGTGTGTGTGTGTGTGTGTGTGTGTGTGTGTGTGTGTGTGTGTATGTGTGTGTGTGTATCTGGTTCTAGGATGAGAAAATATCTATATGGCTAAGATGACTCCTCTGGACCAAATCTTTCTCACCTGATGGAAAAGAAACTATGTGGATGAATAGAGTGTGATCCACTTTCCCTCGGCTTTCTCTTTGTGCAGCAGCTCCAAGCAGATGAAGAAATAAAAACTGGGCAAATGCAATAAAGAGGTCAGGAAAATCAGAGGAGGCCAGATGGCCTATTGCTTAAACTAAGAACACAGGGTTCTTGGGGAGGCAGCTGTTAACACATGAGTACCCACAGAGGTACCACAGAGGCAGTGTGTGCTTTTAAAAACCACATCAGAGGCTGGATGACCTGATGGTGTTCGTCACCAAATGGAATTATTTTCAACAACTACTATATTGTTACTTGTTGGGGAGAAACTATAGCAGCAGGTGACTGGAAGTCCTGACTAGGAGGCAACAGGAATTCGAACGTAAAGCCGTAAGTCCCACAGATGACTTCAGCACGCCCTCTCCTCTTCCACCTCTTCCTTCTACCAGTTCTTTCAAAGGCTTTGACACCAGACCCCGCATATCTAGCTGTAAATCTGCTCAAGCATGCTTCTTTCTTCTCTCTATATTGACATTAGCTTGTTTTTGCCAAGCTAATGTTTCATTTGCATTTTCTATTGCATAAAACAGGAGCTGAGTGAAATCGGAGCCACCTGCGGCTCCCGTGGAATGAGACAGATTGGAAATCAATAGGCCAGAGGCATTTCCAAATAAAATTATCTTGGAGGCTAGAGTTTTCAACATGTTACCCAGAAACTTTGGATGAATCATATAATCAGGAGTTTACAACACAGATCAAATATACCATTCAGATCATAGAGCACTTTGGTGGAGTTCTCAGATACTTTGATGACATTGTGTTTAGTATTTTGGTTTAAAGACTTTTTGGAGGAATTTAGGAAAAACCTGAAAGTTCTTCTTTGAAGAAAGCATAAATATGCCTACCACAGCAATAGATATACAATTTCAGAAAATTAATAGAGGCTTGAGAACCCATTAAGATCCATGATGAGGATTCCTGAATTCCTCCAGTCCTCCTACATGTGTTTGAATAATGAAGACAAGTGCAAGGTTGGTGCAACCTTGGAATGCAATCAGCACTATATATTCCAAGTCCAACCATTTTTGATCATGCCATGTAGTCTATGCAGAGCATCCTGGTCCATTAGCCACAACATCCTTCATCCAAGTCATGCTTGAAACCTCAAAAGGAGCATTCACAGAGGTAATAAGTGACAAGGAAGTCATATTGGTTAGGGTAACCCCTAAATTCACTGACTAGTATCCTTAGAAGAAGAACCAGTGACACTAGGCGGGTACACACTGGGGAAAGCTCCCACACACAAGCAGAAAGACCCAAGTTTGGATCTCATAGTAGCATGTGTCTCTCCTCAGTGTTCTTGTGGAAAGATGAGGGATGGAGACAGCAGAATCTCTAGATGCTCACCTGCCAGCTACCCCTGTCTACACAGCAACAATCAGTGAAAGACCCATCTCAAACAAGGTGGATGGTGAGGGTCAATGCCAGAGGTTATCCTCTGACCTCTATATATGCATTGTTGCATCCCCTTAGTCACACATCCCCCCCTCTCTTTCTCTCTCTCTCTCTCTCTCTCTCTCTCTCTCTCTCTCTCTCTCTCTCTCTCTCTCACACACACACACACACACACACACACACACACACACACACACACACACAAATACACAGAACTTTAAAGAAAATACAGGTGAAGACACATACGCACCAGGAAAAAGCCAACTGATAACTGCCCCTGTAATGACCACGACATTTAAGTATTATAGTGAGACAGCAGAGATTAGGGTGACAGATCTTCAGGATAAAGAACATTGTGGGCTGATGGAAAATATCAGAATCCAAGGCAGAGGCATAGCATGAATTCCTCTTGAACTTCCAAAATCACTGAATCCTACAGACTTCCGGCAGCCTTCTCACCAAAATTACTATTGCTCTAAGAAACCTAACTGGGTAGAAATGTCTTATTGGAGCCCAGAGAGATAAGCAGCATGGGTTATTGCTGTTTGTGTGTGTGTGTGTGTGTGTGTGTGTGTGTGTGTGTGTGTGTGTGTGTGTGTGTGTATTGGTTTTTCGAGACAGGGTTTCTCTGTGTAGCTTTGCGCCTTTCCTAGAACTCACTCTGTAGCCCAGGCTGGTCTCGAACTCACTGAGATCTGCCTGCCTTTGCCTCCCAAGTGCTGGGATTAAAGGCGTGCACTACCACTGCCCAGCTGTTTGCTTATATTTTATAGCCATTGTTGTTGAAAGTTTCAATACTGATCCCATCATTGGTCTGCTTGATATCTTTCCATTTTATTTGCAAACTAACTGACTAACCTAAGAACTGGTGCTGGGCACATCAGTGCCCTTCCTTTCCCTCCTATTTTCTTTAGGTATTGTAGTGAGTTATGTTGATGGAAGTTCTCAGACCTTCACCAGTGCTCTGATTACTTTTCAAACGGCCGTGTGTTTCCCACGCTGGGGCAGCTGCTATTGATATTGCATGTTAGAGATGGGGGGGGGGGGGAATCCAATGAAAACTTAAAAGGAAGTTCCCTTTAAAGTTTCTAGTAAAATGGAAGTTTAGTGTATTCAAACAATGAAGAAACCTTGGAGATAATGTTGTTGACTTCCTACACTCTAAAGTGCTTCAGGAAGCTAACTGACTGAACTGGGGAATGATCTGTCTCAAAAGAACTGCCTCAGAGACTCACAACAATTGCTTGAGATAAGTAAACTAGCTTGAATTAATTTTCCTAATCCCATTTTCCGAACACACATGCCAGCTGTTATTCACTGTTCATGTTATTAGGACCATAGATTACCCTGTACATGGAGACGCTGCTTTATGCTGCTGTCAAAGTGCTTTAGCAATAATCTTGAATACCAGGTGTAGTTTCCTATAATTCATTGTTCTCAAAAAATTCTGAGCTAGAGGACTTTTTTTTTGGCCTGGAGAAAGGTCCAAGGCCATGCTAATGTGAGAAGCCATCTGGATGTGTGGCTTGAAATAGAATTCACAGTTCTGCCTATTTTCCTGTCTAAGAACTGCTTGGAAATACAGCCCTTGAAGTTTGTTGAGAAAGCAAATGGGGGTGGGATTCTTTTATACCTTGAGGAACCATGCTTTACCCTCAAGCTGCATGTCAAATGCAGCTTCTATTTGTGGTATTCTGTTTGATTTCCTGTTTCTTGAATACTGAGTAACCATTCTGGGCTTCTGTTTCTCCATAAGCAAAATGGTAAAGAATACACCTTGGAGTTGTGAGAGTGAGCTAAGCAGATAAATCAATTGGATTTTTATAAGTCAATTGACAGCTGAAGGTGGGGGGTGTTTCTCTTTGAAATAAATAGGCTACTGTTTTCTTAAAGAGGCAGTAGTGAATTCCAGGAAGGAAGATGCTGTAGAGCTGGAGTTCTCTGTATTCAAGTGTAACTATGCACTTGGTACAATACGAAAGGTACCTGTCCACCTGCATTGAAAACTCAGCTGTGCATCTGTTAGTCGGTTAGTTGTTACCATAGCAAACATGGTAAGGGCGTACAAACCGACCTGGAAGAGTTCAAACATACACAATGCCAGCTGGATACAGAGAAGGGCAGGAAAACCAGGAGAAGGGAGTAGAAGGTGGCTTTTTAGGGCAAAAATATAAAAGAGATCAAGTCTGGAGAAGAACAGCATGGGGCAGGGAAAGGGCTTTGAGATGACACTGTTTAGTAGTAAGTATCCCTTTGGAGATGCAGTGGCAAATAATCTAGAAGACAGGTATGTGTCAGTGCCTGGCGAGCAAAGGAAGTGGGAAGAGGGACTCTTGAAGGCTCACTGTGGTTTAAATCTCCAGCTGGGGACAGATGAACCGTGTGGTGTCAGCAAGTTTGTTCTTCAGAGCCTCATCTATAACTCTTCTTGTGGGCTGCTGTCAGTATCTCAGTTAATACATGCATCTAAGTCCCTTGGAAAATACAGTGAATAATGGCTATTGATTAGCCTAATGAACTAAAAGAGAAAATCAAAAAAGAGAAGGCAGCCAGTTTACAACTTTAGCTCTCATGTCCAAAGAACAAAGTAGTAGGATCTATCTGGAGGAATCCACATCATGTGGTACCCATGAAGGTCCTTTAACAGTGTGCACTTGTCTCCTGAATCTCAAATGTATTAGAGCTGTGTTGTCCAATAACCAGCCACCAGCCACATAAGGATATTTAATTTCACTAGTCATATTTCCAGTAACATGGACTAATAGATTCTGCACAGGACAGTATACATGGGTATATTTAAATATATACAAATATATTCATGTCCCTGTGAATATATGTATGTGTTTCCATTGCCGCAGAGACTTCTGTTACCAGTACACAATTGACTGTTGTGTATTATGTAATAAAAAAATATGTAACCTAGGGCTGAAGAGAAATGGCTCAGCAGTTAAGAGTACTAGCTGCTCTTACAGAGGGTTCAGGTTTGATACCCAACACCCATGTGGCAGATAACATTTGTCACCCCAGTTTCAGGGAATTTGACACCCTCTTCTGGCCTCTGCAGGCATTGCACACATGTGGTGTACACACATGCAGGGAAAACACTCATATACAAAGTCAAATTAACAACAGCAACAAAGATGTAACCCTAGAACTCAAGGGAAGGAGAGGAGTGGGGAGATAAGTTGCAAGAAATGTAAATCTTGCGGAAGCACGCTCCACTATCTTTTTAGAGATATGTGGGATGATGTCAATATTGTCTGGAACTTTAGACAGAGAAGCTCACTAAGACAGAGAAATCTGAAGTTGTCATTTACAAGTCATGAAGTTGAAAGAACTCTAGCCATATTTAAAAACGTGTGCTACAAATGACACCTTTGTCCACAATGGCAAAATAATCTATTGATAGCCAATATGGTGAGCTGTTTACCTCACATAACCTTGGGAGCCAAACAAAATCAGGTCGACACAATAATGGCAACCAGACTTTCACAAATGAGTCATGTCACTCATGAAAAGATACACCCCCCAAAAGAACATGTGAGGTTTCATCATGTGTTTCAATGAATATGACAAAGTCCATAGAGAAAGATAATGCTCCACAGTGAGCACACATAGTATCTAAGATGCAGAGAATATATCTATGAATTTGTGGTTAGATAGCAAACAACAACAGAACCCATCAATCTGAATATATAACAAGTTTTGTTACTATAGCAACACAGGAATAAAATGTGACCATGTATATAGAAGTCATTCTGAAGCCTACTTGGAACTGGGGTCATATTAACATCTGTGGCTATGATCATATGCCTGCTCCTTGTCTAGGAGCCAGAGTCTGCCCTGTCACATTCAATCCTCAGGATTTCAAAGTGTTCTTAACCCTGTTTTATAGGGTGGAAAACTGTATCTTAGAAGAGTCAAGGTCTCTGCTGTGTTAGAATGCGGAAATTCAAAGTAAGGTTTTTGCTTACTGTGGTTGTAGCTGATACACGCCCAGATAAGTGAAGAAAAAAATAGACCAGTAAAAGGGTAGAAAGGAAGATAACCCATTTTTAAAGGGTACATGGTCCTTTTACCCCCACCCCATCTTTAGTCCTTAGTGCGATAAAACACAACTAAACACAATTAAAATTAAAATGTGGAGTCTAGTCTCTGCCCAATCTCATGTCTTGATGTATGAAGAAGTAAACATTACCTGAAGAGGTCTGTGTGAAAGAGAAAGCCTACCTGTACAAGTGGAAACATCCCTAAAGGTAAAACTTAAAGACAACAGCAATGTAATTTTTATATGTAAGAACCACACCAGTTTTATAGGAGATGAATAGGAAAAACCCAAGCAATAAAATAAGAGAGCATGAAGTCGGTACTCTTGAACTTTGGAAGGAGACTCAGAGTTGATATGACAGTTCTGAACAGTTTCAAGAAACTTACAGCTATCTAAGCTGAAAGGAGGGGTGTGCCAGATAGGAGCCTGAAGTAGAAGGGTCCCTGAGGCTGTTCCCTTCTGCAGAGGCTTATTCCAGGATCTTACTCCTTCGTGGGGAAGGTCTGGTGCCTTGACAGATGGTTTTAACTGAGTATCACAGATGATGCTATTCTCTAACCAGAATTTTAAGCCTTAACTTACATTTAGCGTTTTTTTTTTT
>CABHPR010137695.1:0-16570 GCA_902168415.1 Peromyscus melanophrys
TTATGTCATTTCCTCTTGAGGATAAAAATAGGACACTGATGACTTTTTTGGCCTTTTATCAGTTAATATATGCCAAGTAGTTAGAGTACTGTTTCATCGTGACACTTACTGTGTTGCAGTGTTGTATTAGGCCTTCCCTGATGCCTTCTCTGTCATTTCAGTTCCTTCCTTCTGACGGTTCTTCCTTCCCTGCTGTCTTTATTAATGGTTTTCCGTTAACCTACCACATTTATTCGTTATCTGTCTTGTGTGAAGTTCTTTCTTACTAGGATTTAAATCCTTTGAGGTGAGAAATAAAGGTAGGGAGATATCCTTAGAACTTAGAAAATGTGTGGAATATATTAGAATCTCAATAAGTATATTCTGAATGTTTTGAATTATGTGCTAGATGTTGACTAGCTGCTGAAGATATAAAAATGAGCAGTGTACATAGATCTTTTAAAATGCCTATCAGTAGCCGGGTGGTGGTGGCATCACACGCCTTTAATCCCAGCACTCCAGAGGCAGAGGGGGGTGGATCTTTGTGAGTTCGAGGCCAGCCTGGTCTACAAAAGTGGGTTCCAGGACAACCAGGAGACTGTTACACAGAAAACTTCCCTCCCCTCCAAAAAATTGAAAATATGCATATCAGCATAATAGAAGAGGTTTATACTGTAATATTTTTATTCGTTTGAAGTGGTGATAATTGTGACCGTGTCCTGGGGATGGCCTGGATGATGGTGTAATTTAACTGAACATTTATTTGATCCCTATAGAAGACAGAGGGGATGGTCATTTCCTGTGAGGGGTAAAAGTGTAAAGTTACTGGGGTTGATAGTTTAGGCAGTGTGAGTAGTCCCAGTTAGGGGCAATTTAGATAAATGGATAGTAGACGGAAATAGGGATAGCAACTACAGAGTTGCGGGTTATCTTATTTTTAGCTAGGTGAGGCAGTGAGTTTGGGGGTTGGTTAGATATTTTATAATGTCTACAGCACTAAATTAATGTTTGAAGTTAGATCATTATGAAAGAATTATGAAAACTTGATTCTTAATACCGGCTTTTGAAAATTATTTGAGAAGATGATCAAAACATGATAACAGTTTATAAAATTGAGCAAATTTTTGTAGAAGTATATTTACCGTAATCTATTAAATTTCCATTTAATCAGTTATTTACCTTGAAGGAAGCTTGTAAACCTTTATCTCCACTATGACACACAAAGCAAATACTAATTTTTTTCTATATTTTCATAAATTAGATTAAAAGCCCAAAGTTTCATTTTAAAACAAGCTTCTTATTACCTTTGCCAAGAAAAAGAGGCTTCTTTGTGTATCTTTTAATGGCTGAAGTGTTTAATATTTAATTTGCTAATGTAAAAAGAGTATTTGGCAGTTTGTTTTGATTCCTTTAAAGGATGTGTGCTTTTCAAAATAGAAACAAAAATCATGACCTCACAACAGTTAAAACTGCTGGGTTAGATTCTTAACACCTGATTTCTGCAGAGACATAGTCTGTTTTCATTAGATAAAGTAGATTTGCTTGGGGATTGGTTGAATTACCTAAGCATGCATTTCTGTATCATTGAGTTAACACAACTGTATGACTTAACCATTTTTCCCTTTTTACTCAAATGGCCTGCTAATGTCTCCAGGCAAGAATGTCAGGACCAGGATGTTCTTTATGCGTGTGATACATTGGGTAGTTTTCTTAATTGAGCTGAATTGTTGAAAGTGATGTTTTCTGTTCATTTTTTGCCCTTGTATATTCATTACCTTATTTTTTTCTTATTTAATAGAAGGTAGCTGGTGAAAGTATAGGTATACATCTTGTATTGGAGCACAGACACATATTAGGATGATGCAAATCATTGCCTCTAGTGCATTTTCCTTTTAAAAACACAATACAACATTTGAACTCTTTTAAACTAGTTTGTTTTTTTTTGTTGCAGTTAATGAGTTCAATAGGCTGTATACACAGTGCAGTTAATATAAGGATGCCATATGATGTAGAGAATAGGAAAATAGGTTGTAGGAGTTCAGTTTTGAATCACATACTGCAAGTATTACTGAGCATTTAGGCAATATTTCCTGAAAAAAAAATGGGTGTGACATGACACACACTTTATTGGCTGGCATTTTATTAGCTAAGTAAAACAAATGCCTTTTGCCAATTGAACTTTGCATCATTTAGCAAGTATTTTTGGAGTTATCTACCAAGAATGGTATTGAGTATTAGAATTTTGTAATAGTAAAACGTGTTTAATTTTCTAAGAGTCAAGAATAATAACCCAGCTCCTTACTTTTTCCTTTATTCTTTCTTAAGGAATTTCATCTTGTGGAAAAGGAACAAAGAAGAATTTTCTACAAGGATCAAATGTAAGAGTACTTGATGTCTAGTAAGATATTTTTCCTTTTACCATATTATGAAATGTAACCATAGTGAAGCGTTTACTAAAAATCAAGCTATTTTTGTGACCTTGGATGGCAGTAATTTTAGAGTTTATCTTGGGAGATTAGTTTAGATTTATTGAGGAAATTTGTAAGGTCTCATTGGAATGTGTAATAGTGAACATATTGTCACGTTTTCTTATGTTTTATCTGGCCTTCGTAAGATAACCTTGAACTTTTCATCTCACGTATTCCATGTAAAATGTTAATTAATATATTAATTTTCATTTGACAATACCAGTCTTCAGTAGAACATCCTGGTTTCCTGTGATAATAAATAGGAAAAGGAAAAAAAAATAGGGTTAGAGGACATGAATTAAATAATCTAAGGAAAGATTTTCAAGTAAAAAGTCAAAGAAAGTCTATCTGTGCCTCAGAAGAAGTGAAAGTCAGAGAGAAAAAGAGAACACTTTTAGGGGCTGTTTAAAAGATTGAGTGTTTTGTGTGGCTTTAAGTTATCTTCATGAACTCATGTTTACAAAGGTATGGATTAAGTTATTTTGATGGCATTGGTCTAGGCTAGTGCTTAGAATAAGCTAGTAAGATGTGTGTTCCTTAGATATTTGCATGAGTAAAACTCATCTGAATTTCACTTTTCATTTATGATAGAAGAAGCATAAATTATATTAATACTAGATAATTTAAAATTAAGTAAATTTGAAACATTTAATAGGGATTGAACCTGATAGTCACATTAGTAAAATCTTGGGGAAAGTTTGTTAATTGTTGTTAATTTTTTTGCTCTGTTTTTTTCTTTGTCATTTCAAGGACACTTTTGCTGCTGGGCATAGTGGCACACCTTAATTCTACCAGTAGAGAAATAGGGGCAAAAGAATCAGGAGATCCCTACCAGTATTGTCTACATAATAAGATCCTGTCTTAAAGAGAATACTTTTGCTGTTTAACAAAGCATTTTTTTAAGTAATCAAATGGCAGAAAGAATTGGTTTTTATGTTATAGCCATATCAGTTTCTTACGACTATATATTAATATTTATAGCCTTATAACTTGATTGTAGAACAGCCCATTCAGTGGTAGCTGGTGATCTAAGAAAGGAAATGCTTATTATTCCAACTGAAGCAAAGTGTCCTTCAGTCTAAAAGTTTCTTACATGCAGTGGGGGTGATAATAATAAAATCCAATTCTCATTTGAATATAAACCCTGGGTAGTTGTAAACCTTTGAATTTAAATTTTCTCATGTATTTTGTTTACTGCCTGTTCAGAACAGAGTGATATGAACCCCCTTTGGGAACGTAGCCATTCTCGTGTCCATTTATTTTGATGATGGCTGTGTGACTTCAGCCATTACCAGTGAAGTCTTGTTTAAGTTACAGTCAGTGCTCTGCTGCTTCCTCCACAGGGCTGGCTCCAGGATAAGAGTGTTCTATTCATAGCAGAGTCCTGTGGCTCACTGGGCTGCATTTGAATTAAGACTCGCTTAGGAATTACTCACATATTTAGTAGATGGGAAATGCTTTAAAGATATATATACTGGCTTGAGAGCCAGATTAGGAATTTCCTCTCTAAGTCTGCTTTAATTTTGAGTAGAAATTAGAGGTTTGCTATGGGGATTGATGAAAGTTTTAAAAATAGTTCTTTTGTGTATAGTGTGAGGTAAAGGATGGGGATTAGATTTTTCTAGCAACTTTTGATAAAAAAGACTGATTTTCCCTGTTGAATTATTTTGGTGTCTTTGATAAAATTCAGCTCACTATTGTTTGTGGGCCTGTTCTGGATTTTGCTCTATTCTGTTGATCTTGTCCTAAGTTATTCTTATGATAATCTGCACTATTTTGATTATTGTAGCTTTATAGTAACTATTAAAGTAAGTAATTTTTTTTTTATTTGATTTTTCGAGACAGGGTTTCTCTGTAGCTTTGGAGCCTGTCCTGGAACTCACTTTGTAGACTAGGCTGGGCTCGAACTCAGAGAGCTCTGCGTGGCTCTATCTCCTGAGTGCTGGGATTAAAGGCGTGCGCCACCACCGCCTGGCTAAAGTAAGTAATATTAACTGGGTGTAATGGCACATGCCTCTAATCCCAGTACTCATGAGGCAGAGGCAGGTGGATCTCTGTGAGTTCCAGTCCAGCCTGGTTTACAGAGTGAGTTCCAGGACAACCAGAGCTACATAGTGAGAATCTGTCTCAAAAACAACCAAAAAGTAATACTACTTCCCAGCTTTGCTATTTGATTTCAAAATCATTTTGTCTACTCTGGTCCTTTCCATTTCTCTCTCTGGTTTAGTATTATCCTGTCAGTTGCTACAAAATGGCTAATAGGATTTTGGATTGTAAGTGTTTGTACCCTGTGGATCAGTTTAGGGAGAATTGACTTCCTAATGATGTTGAGTGTTCCACATGGTCATTTTTTCCTTTTAAGTCTCCTTTCAAAGTCTTTCTCAATGTAAACGTCTTACACCTTTTTATTTCATTACATCTCTAATTTTCAATGTTAGTAAGTGTTAGTTTCTAACCGTTTGTTGCTAATAACATTGAAGTACACTTGATACCTGTGTAAGATTTTGTAATTTGTCTTCTGTAAACTTGATGCTAGTAGATGCTTTAGAGTCTTTCAGGTAGTCTGTGTAGATCATCTTTTTATGGTAAAGATTATTGCTTTCCTCCCTTTTAATTTACATGTCTGTTTCTTTTGCTTTCTTTATTTTCCTTGACTAGTGATCGAAGCACAGTGTTAAACAGAGATGGTGAAAACTAACATCCTTCCCTTCTTTCTGATTATAGCTAGAACACTTTCAGCCATTTTACCAGCTCCAGTTGGTCATTCTTTCCTTATGTGAATGGGTGGTAGAGTTTTGTTAACTGTTTTTTTAGTTTATTGCGATATCTATTTTTGTTTGTCTTTTTTTTTTAATGTTTCAATGTGATTGTCAGGTATGTTAATTTTAGCACATTGGAACAACTAATCATGAGCTTTTGAAGTAATCCCTGTATGGTTATCTTTGTTTATTACTGGATTCATTTTGAAACATTTTGTTAACTCTTTTTTTCTTTTGTGTTTATAAAAAACCTTAGCTTGTAGAGATTTTTTTATAATTTTTTTTAAAAAAAGTTTTTTTGTGTGTGTGTGTGTTTGTGTTTGTGTCTCTGTGTGTGCGCACATGCATTTTTGTGTGGTTGTGCACACCTGTGTGCCTAAGCAGAGGCCAGTAAAGGCCATCAGATGGCTTCCTCTGTCAGTTTATATTTATTCACTGGATGCAAATTCTCTTCCTTGACCCCATGGCTATCTTGAGAAGGCAGCAAGCTTTAGCAGTCCTGCTTTTTACTCTTTGATGGCTGCTGGGCTTGCTACATGGATGCTAGGTTTCCAGTGCTAGTCCTCATGATTTCAGAGCAAGTACTTAACCACTGAGCCATCCCTCTAGCTCCCAGTCTTTGTTTTTCTATTAGGTTAATGCAGGTCTTATTTTCTTTCTGGAAATATTTGTGAAGAATTCAAATTCCGTGTGTGTGTGTGTGTGTGTGTGTGTGTGTGTGTGTGTGTGTGTGTGTTTCCATTAAAGGAAAGTTGGAATTTATTGAGACAAGATTATTTATTTATAGTGCTGGGGATTAAACCTAGCCCCTTGCTCATGTTAGGCAGCTACTGTACTACCCATCCACCTCTCCAGCCCATGGAAGGGTTTTAATGTAGATTTAAAAGTGGGCATTGAGAAGGGCAGAGCATGCTTGTGTATGAACACACAGTTAATCTTGTTTCTTTGTTTTCATATTCTTCCTTGTGTCACATAGTTATTTACATTGAATTATAAGATATAAAATTTCCATTGTGAGTTTTTTCTGTGATCTATTTAATTTCCAAATATTTACTTTAATTTCCAGATATATTTCTTATACAAGGCTCTAATTTAACTCTATTGTGTTCCAAGAACATGCATTGTATGACATAATTCATTTGAACTTCTTGACATTTATGAGAAGGCATAGAAAATGGACTGTGTCGGTGAATGTTTTAATGTGTGCTTAGAACAATGTGTTTCAGTAGAGATTTCTAAAAATGATAATTAGGTCAGATTACTTGAGTGTTCTTTAATACTTCAAGCATACATGCTAACATTCTGATTGATCTAGTAATTGAATATAATAAATGGATATGTTTCTCTTTAACTTTTTGGATCGTGTGTTTTGAAGCTCTATTATTGGATGCATATGATTGGTTAGTGTTTTTTATGTCTTTTATGAGGAATTGGGTCTTTTGCATTAAAATGTCCTTTTTTATCTTTGTAATAGTTTATGAAATAGTTACAGAAATAATTTGTATAGTTCCTGACTGAAAGCCTGTTATCTATCTATCTATCTATCTATCTATCTATCTATCTATCTATCTGAGACAGAGTCTCTGTGTAGCCCTGGCTGTCCTGGAATTCACTCTGTAGACCAGGCTGTCTTCACACTCAGAGATCCTCCTGAGTGCTGGGATTAAAGGCGTGTGCTACCACTACCTGGCTGTTAACTTTTATATGCAACTTTTCCCTTTTTCTTGGACGACTTGTAAGACTTTTGTTTTAGAAGATTTGTTTATTTTTATATTGTGTGTATGAATGTCTTACCTGCAGGACACTGCATGTGTGCCTGATGCTGAGAGAGGCCACCAGATCCCCTGGAACTGAGTTGTGGATAAGCTGCCATATGAGAGTGTTGGGAACCAAAACCAACCCAGATTCTCTGCAAGAAAGAGCATTTAGTTCTCTTAAGCACCGAGCCAGCCATTGCTCCAGCCTCTTGTAAGACTTCAAGAAGAAAGTTGTGCTGACATATGCCTATAGTCCCAGATCTCAGGGGCTAAGGCAGGAAGATTGCTATGAGTTTGATGTCAGCTTGAAGTGCATACTGAGTTTCAAGCATACTTGGGCTACATAGTGAGACCCTGTCTCAAAAGGGTTGGGGGGACTTGTACTGTGTTTTAGTGATTTGATTATGGTGTATCTTGGATGATTTTCTTTGAGATAATTTTGCTTAGATTTTTAAAAATTAAATGTAGATGATCTGTTAGAAGTACCTTCTTTTCTTATTTTCCATAATGCAGAAAACAAAGACTGATTGTGTATTTTGAGACAGAAGGCAAAACTATAAAACAGTTACAAGCTCCTATAGAAGAATATATAGATAATTTTTGGATACTAAAACTTTCATATATCACCTTCCTCCACACCCCATAGCTGGTAGATCTAGAATTTTTTAACTGCTAGGACAAGTACTTTAGCACTGAACTATATCCCAGGTCCTTTTTAATTTTGTTATTTTCAGGTAGTGTTTTACTAAGTTTTCCATGCTGCTCTTAAACTCACGCCTTAGTTCAGGCAGATAATGAACTTGTGATCTTTGTGCCTCAGCCTCCCCAGTAGCCTAGCTATAGGCAAAGATTTCTTCAAAGGAAATTAAAGCTGTTAATGTAGAAACTTAACAGACTTTGCAAACTTTTGGTGTTTTGATTACTCTCTATTAATTATACCTAATAGATTTCATTATGATCTTTTCACACATGTACATAGTATGCTTTGATAATATCCACCCCATTACCCTTTCTTGC
This sequence comes from Peromyscus melanophrys, assembly GCA_902168415.1. Classification (NCBI taxonomy): domain Eukaryota; kingdom Metazoa; phylum Chordata; class Mammalia; order Rodentia; family Cricetidae; genus Peromyscus; species Peromyscus melanophrys. The sequence goes on from CABHPR010137695.1 coordinate 7,981, forward strand.
CCCCTCCGCCTCCTGTTGACTTCTTCTCAATTTGTCCCCCTTCTACTATCATTTTTTGCTTTTGGTGACCCAGTGAGTTTCATTAGGTTTGAAGTTTATTTACAGGAGCATGGAGACCTTACCTCTCCAGCAGCCATTAACTGTCAGTAGTTCCTCAGGGAGGGGTATTCACATGAGCCCCTTGCCCCCTTGTTATTGTTTACTGCCTATTAATCCTTAGGGAGGGGTGGAGCCTCCTGAGTCCTCCCTACATGACAGCTGCTGTGCACTCAGGAGTATAGTGGTTATGTTGTGTCTGGAAGACTGTGTTTCACAGCACTCCATCACATCCTCCAGCTTCAGCGTCCTTGCCCTTCCCTCTGCAGGGTGTCCTTTGAGACTTGGGAGGGGTGATATAGATGCATATATGACTGAAGACTTGCAGTCATTTTTTCTCAGCACTGTGACCTGTTGTGAATCTCAGCAGTTGCCACTGCCCACTGCACAAAGAAGCCTTTCTGACCAAAACTGACACAGCACTAATCTGTAATCATTAGGGAGGCAATTTGATTAAATAAATCTTAGGTATATATTGTTTAAATCATGATATATATATCATTCTTTCTAGAAATCATAATTTAACTTTAAGTAGAATTTAATTTTTGCAAAACAAGTTTTCTAGAAATTACTATGCTGTCCTGAAAAGTATTTGGGTTGGCCATATGTATCTGCATTAACAAGTGAGAAAGTATTTTAAGAGCAAGTTTGTAGCTAGAGTTTTTCTGCCTGGCCCACAGTCAGGACAAATCTCTGTCGCCCGCCAGTCCCACAGCCGCTCAGACCCAACCAAGTAAACACAGAGACTTATATTGTTTAAACTGTTTGGCTAATGGCTCAGGCTTCTAGCTATCTAGTTCTTACATCTTAAATTAATCCATTTCTATAAATCTATACCTTGCCACATGGCTTGTGGCTTACCGGCATCTTCACATGCTGTTTGTCATGGTGGCGACTGGCAGTGTCTCCTCAGCCTTCTCCTTCCCAGAATTCTCTCCTCCTTGTCCCGCCTATACTTCTTCCTGCCTGACCACTGGCCAATCAGTGCTTTATTTATTGACCAATAAGCAACATGTTTGACATACAGACCAACCCACAGCACAAGTTGGTGGTAAGGATGAGAGTTTTCCTTTCTGAAACTTGCCATATGTGTATTCTGTGTCTCCTGTATGTTCCACATGAAGACAGTACATTGCTCTTTGTTAGGCATAATTTGGGAATGAAAAGCTATGTGTAAATGGGCTTTAGTTTAATTAAGGGCAGTTAACATAGTCTATTATCTAATAATTTGAGTACCATTTTGCCTATTTGTAAGTACTTAAAGTTCCCTATGGTTATGCTCAGTTCTTGTACTTTGCTGTAGAGTTTTGAGTATATTCTTGTACTGCTTTATAGAATGAATTAGGATAGTAAAAGAAATGAAGTGAGTCACTAGCAATCATTGACAGTTCATTGGTGTTTCTAAAAATTGTTTTGTAGACTAATTCTGATAAAAAATTTAAAGTCATGCCTTTTTAGTCATGATTAATAATTTATGGGTTTTAAATAAACTTACGTTGTGTTTTAAGAAAGCATATGTAAAATCTTTGAGCACACTATAGAGTTAGAAGGAGTGATTATTGACATAAGTTTCCACTTTGTCTAGCAAATCCAGGATGCTTCATTAGCCAATACTTAAGACCAGCACATCGTTAGGGGTGGGGGCACTGGATTATCTGTTATTTGAAAATGATGTGTTGTTTCTTTAACAGATGTAGATTCTATTACTTAATGTCTCACCTTTAAGCTTCTGTGACTTTTTAGCATTTATCTCTAAATGTCTCTAACTATAAAAGTTAGAAATGAAACATATGATGGCATATAACCTGTTATTAGAGATTTACAAATTAAAATATAAAGATGCTATATTTTAATCAATTAAGATGTTTTTAATTTCTCACCTAACCAAATCTTTTTTTTTTTGTATTTTGATACATTGAATTTTTAACCTAAAACTTAAGAAATAAATACCTTATGAAAAGTGGTATTTTGACATTTTAATTTTAGGCAGGACCAATACTGAACACTTCCCTTGTTCTAACTTTTTTCCTTTGTTTTTTTTCGAGACAGGGTTTCTCCGTGTAGCTTTTCTAACACATAGCTAGTCTGGAGATACCATAGCTAGGTCACAGACTCTGCAGGTTCTTCTGGCTACGGATGGATACTGCCCTCTGGGGTTCAAGGCTCAGAGTAGAGGATAAGTTAGAGTTTGGTCCTCCCTAGTCTCACTTTCATGAGCATGATGTGCCCAGCACTGTTTCACAGTGGCCTTAGGTCATCATGATTTGTTTTACAGACCAGAATATTTGCCATGAGAACCCTATACTCTAAACACTAATGAAAATAGCATCCCCCTTTCAATGTTTTCTTTCTTTCTTTTTTCTACATGTTTTCTGTAAATTTTTATTGATCTTATTTCTTGAATCTATAGTATTTTATTTAAAAAATTAAGTTATAAAATTAAATGTGTTTGTAGGATGTGCCCTACTCTTTTTCGTGTGTGTGAAAATGACAGACTTATTACTTGTCAAGCATATAGGAGTTGTATTCAGAATACAGTGTTGTGCTTTCCTCGTGTCATGAAGTGCTGGTTGGAAGTGTCATTGTGTTCATATGACAGATTCTGTTTTCAGTGTAATCATTCTCAACATAATTTACAATAGACTGGAATATTTACTTTCAGTAAACAGGAGCTTACCGTAGGCTTAGTTTAGAACATGAATTTCTGCTTGGATTTAATGGTCAATATTAGTAAAAATATCCTTTTATTGATTGAAATTGGAAAATAGTTCTTTAAGAACAAAGAACCATTGGTTGTGTTATATATTACGGTAGGATGAATGTGTCTGAGTATATTTTGTTTATTTTTTGTAAGAGACTTTAGGACATCTTTTTTTTTCTCTTTGTGGTATATGGTTGCATTCTCTTATATAGAAGTTAGTATTAAAATTATTTGGTATTTGTTTCTGAATATCAAAGTAGACCATGTCTCCCTTTTTAGTATGTAGTGCAGATGGTCTCTAATGTGTTAGTCTTTTATTAACTTTGAAAACTACAAAGCACTATTGTAGTATGTCACTGAAAGAGGTTTAAAACAATCAGATAACTGTGATGACATACTACATTTATGAGCTGGCATGCTTAGTGTTAAAATTGTGCCACTTTCAATGCCAACAAATTCAACACAATTCATATAAAAAAATCCCATCTGGCTTTTCCCCACTGCCATACAAGCTCTCAAAAGTGGTTACTTAAGACATATAAAGAGCATTTTCATAGTTTCCATATTAATTAAATGATATTGTAATTTTCAGCATCTATTGATTACTTACTTACTTACAATACTAGGCCAAATATGAATCTACTGGCTAACCATATATATGCGCGCGCGTGCGCGCGCGCGCACACACACACACACACACACACACACACACACATATATCTTAGTCTCTGGAAGTCTATGAGTATTATTACTATTCTGAAGATTTGCCAGATTTAAATACAGGTTTCTTAACAGCAGAACCTGTCCTATTAACCACTACCATATGCCTCACATCTGTAATATTTGAAACAAACAAAACTGAGAATGACTGAGAAACTATTCCTAGAATTTTTTGTAAGACTTGTGTCTACCATGAAGGGGCTATGTACTTTCATCTTCTTTCTTATTACATTAACCTTCCCATGGCCAGAGAATTATACAGTACCTGCTTCATTTTTAACAGTGAAAAAACTGACTGGATGATTAAATGACTTGATAAAGATCATTAGTACCTAGTTATCAGTAGAGCTAGGATTTAACATTGGCTCTATTGATTACAAGGCTAGTACATTTTCTTTTGTACTGCTTTAAGGACTTTGGGGCTGGAGAGATGGCTCGGTGGTTAAAGAGCACATACCGCTTTTCCAGAGGACCTGGGTTTGATTTCCAGCACCTTCACCATAGCTCACAGCTGTCTGAACTCCTGTTCCAGGAGATCTGCCACCCCTTCTGGCTTCCACAGGTACTGAGTACACATGTGCACAGACATACATGCAGGCAAAACTTCCATACACAATAAATAAATAAGCCCATTAAATAAATAAACCCGAACTATAACTGGGTGAGGTGGAAGACACCTTTAATCCCTATGCTCAGGAGGTCTGCATAGGAGTTGAAGGCCAGCCAGGGGCTCAGAGTAAGACACCGTCTCAAAAACAGACAAAAAAACTGTCTTGGCTGAACTTTTTTCCTTTATGGAACATGATTAGATTTAAAACTTCTTTATGTCATATTATAGTCTTATTCTTAAAAATGTAATATTTAAAATTATAAAGAATAAATAGCTGATAAAATGGAAGTATAGTTAGGAATAAATTGGTAGCATTTCAAAAATAAGATTACATCTTGATCTTGCAGAGAGAGTTCTTAGGTCTTGAAACATTTCTTCCTTCATTTTAAGACTACACATGAAAACCAAGGGGGATGAGATCACACAGTATAATGCACCTACCTGAGCATTGTTAGTGTCAGGGTTCAAGATTCATAGCTTAGCAGTGCTTACTTTTGCCTGCTAAATACCAGTTATAGTTGGGTAAGCTTAGTTTACCCATCTAACCTCTTCAGGATCTGGTTTTGGAATGATCCCTTCAGTAAATTCTTTGCAGAGATACTTACTTTTATGTACAGTTTTTTTTTTAATCACCTATTGTCTTAGTTACTTTTCCATTGCTTTGGAGAGACAGCATGACCAAGGCAGCTTATGAAAGAAAGCATTTAATTGGAGGACTTGCTACAGTTTCACAGAGTGAGCCTATACAAGGCTACTGCGTACTGGAGGAGTAGTTGGGAGAGAGAGGGAAAAGGAGAAAGAGAGAGTATGAGAATGAATAAATCATACTCAAGGACATGTTTGAATATACCAGTAAAACCTCGCTGAAATTAGTACTGGATTCTGGTTGGTTGGCCAGATGTGAGAGAACTGTAAAGTAGTTTCTAAGGCACTTACTTAACCAGGATTTCAGAAGCAGTAAGTGGCTACAAGTAAGTGTCAACAAGGTCGCCATTATACTGCTGTCTCTGTTACAGTCTTCTGTCTCCCAACAGTCCTGAGGTTGGGTTCAGCAGTTTACTTGAGTCCTTATTTTAAAATGCTCTTACAGTCTTCCTTTTAAAAAAGATTTATTTTTAGTGTGTGTGTGTGTGTGTGTGTGTGTGTGTGTGTGTGTGTGTGTGTCTGTGTGTCTGAAAATGTAGGTCACTGTGTGTTCTTTCCCACAAAGGCTAGTAGTTAATGACATTGTGAGCTACCAAGCATGGGTACTGGCAACCAAATTTGAGTTCTCGGAAGAACAATAAATACTCAACAGTTGAACCATCTCTTCACCCTCCTTATCCTTTTATAAACACTGCTTTACCGAGTACTTTCAGGTTATCGGAAGTCTACTTTGTGTAGAACTACATAGGAAGCTCTCATTAAAAACATTTTTTAGTTGTTGAGACTATAGTATAATTACAGCATTTCTCCCTTCCTTTTTCCTCTGTCCAAACCCTTCTATATACTCCTCTTTCAATGCATAGGCTCCTTTTTTCATTAGTTGTTCACACCCATTCTAGAATACTTTAAGTACAGCCTGTTCCATCTGTATGTTACTTACATGCATATTTTCAGGGCTGATCATTTAGTGTTAGATAGCCAATTGATGTGCTCTTCCCCTGGAAGATTTTTTTTTCCAAGTCTCATCTTCCCTTAGTTGCCTGTAGGGTTGAGACTTCCTGGGCTCCCATCCATTAGTGTAGTCTGTTGTCCTTGTTCCGCTCTTGTTTAGACAGTCATATTGGTGAGACTTTATGGGGGAGTGTCTGATACCCCTAGGAGACACAATCTTACAGCAAACTTCCTGTTCCTCTGGCTCTTACAGTCTTTCTGCATACTCTTCCCAAATGATTCCTGAGCTTTCGGTGCAGGAGTTGTAATGTAGATGTGTCCTTGGTACTGGGCTCCACAACTCCACATTTTGATTGGTTATGGTTTTCTGTAATGGTCTCAGTCTGTTGCAAAGAGAAGTAGGAAGCTCTCATTTTAATGACACCTATGTGTTCATTATATGGTCTATATTTATTTACAAGGAATATCTCTAGCCTTATCTACCTTTTGATATTTTGACTTAAAAGTCTTATCAGTGCATAATATATCATTAATACAACATTTTCATGGTTTAAATTAAAATTACTGGATGAAGTGACAGACCAAGAAAAGAATATGATTTGTTATGAAAAATAAAAAAGGGCCTAGCAAACATTGTTGAAATATCTGTTACGTCCTTCTCCTTCCGGAAACAAATGAATAACCAGTGTTACATTTGCTTGTAGGTGTCAGATTTTTTTTTTCCTCCTGCAAATGTAATAGAGAGGCTAGTCAATAAAAAATAAAAGAAATAAATGAGGGCTTTTATCATCTCTTTCTAATGAGAGCATTGTTAAAGTGATTTCGAGGATGGCTCAGAGTTTCTTCTTCTTTGTCAGGTTTTTTGCATGTGTGTTGTTCTACTGTTCTGTTCTAAATTTGTTTTGCTATTGAATACCAGCATAATCCTAAGCAGTGTGTAGTTGACCTAGAACTCGTTTATGCCCAAGGGAGAGGGAGACAAACAACCAATAATTAATCCTCAACTTCTTTACTTGGGATTTATTCTAAAGATCCTATTTTAAATTCTGATTCTTCTATTTATGTAGTTGCAACCAAAGAAATAGGAATTGTCTTACAAATATCAGCAGTATTTATTTTACAATTATATATGCATTGAACAAAATTCATATTTTAAAAAGCATAGTGACTGTTTCTCCATAACCAGCAGTTCATAAAACTATAAAGAATCCTGCTAATATTATGATGCTTATGAGTGGTGAGATGTAGTTTGTTTAGTAGAGGTTATAATTTTCAGATTACATATTTTGTTTAGAAAGTACCTTATACATGCTAGAATTTTAAATACTAAAAATACAGAGTACTTTATAAGTGCCTAGCACTTGGTTTGATGCTTACCAGTGTGACCAATATGATACAGAGGACATTGTTATTCTTATGCCTAGGCTTGGAGAAGTCAAGGACATTTCCAAGGTCACACAAAAACAGAGCCAGGATAAAACGAATGCTAGGTTTTATTACATTTAAAATAAAGTCCCTATCTCATGACATCTGACCCCTGCTTCCCTTCACACTGTAAGTTTTTCCTACAGATGCCACATGATAAATCTATCCCAGTTCCTTGGTGTTTTATGTTATAAAAGAGGGTGAAAAGAATATTATTAGGATAATTAACAAAAGCATACTTGATGAGGACATGCTTCACATGTTCTTTTAAGATGTCCATGAATTTTAATTGTTAGAGAACAGATACACCATTCAGTAGTCCTGCTTAGCTGTGATGCCTGTGAACCACAATGATCAGGATGACAAGCTATTCCTAAAGGTCCAGTAGTAGCACTTAGAATCTTGGTGATGACCAGTAGCTGTCTAACTGGACTTAAGGCCTGCTCAACAGGACGGAAATCATGCCAACCAGACATGGCCAGTGAGGTTCTAGATCTCAGAGGAGAACCTGCTCTTGCCACTCTTATGAACCAGTGTGATTCCTAACTGTCATCTGTACCCACAGTTAAGTGTAGCTCTTACCACTCCTCAAGTGTCTTCACAGCTGATGGAGACCATCACAGAAAGCCACAACCAGTCAAAATGCAGAGAACACTGATTGTGGGATACCTAGCCCCAGTTAATACATCTACAACACAGCCCTATTCCTAAGGCTTAGGGAAGTGAGTTTACTATACAGTTCTTGAAACAAAAATATATTTGAGATTCTTTTTAAACATAGAGCTAAAAGTTACATTGAAAGATGAAGTAAATTAGTTCAGAGGGCTGGAGAAGTGGCTCAGTGATTAAGAGGATAGAAGGAGAAGAGCATAGAAGGGAGTGGAAAGATTATTATGAACCAGAGAAGTTTGCTGTAAGAAAGCTCCACCCATGACATCCTAATAATACGGTTGCTTAAACAAGACTTGAACTGATACGTATCAATTGATACGACAACATAAAAGGGGAAATTTATGGGGCCCTACCCCTGTATGAAGAGCTACAGGAAATTAAAAACTGCCCAGAGAGTGAGAATTAATCTTCCTGAGAGATGAGCCCGTTATGTGGTTATCCAATCCCAAGTGGTCAGCCCTGAAAAATACTCATACAAGCAATACTAAATGGACTCATCAGATTACATCAATTATTTGCACATATGTATGTAGCAATCATAATTAAGGAATAAGAGGCCATGAATTTGAAAGGAATTTGGGGGGCATGAGAATGGTTGTATTTATAAAGTTTTTGATTTTATAACGTAATTACATCATTTCTTCATTCCTTTCCTCCCTCCCACATACCATTCCTTTTGCTCTAATTCAAATTCATGGTCTCTTTTTCTTTCTTTAATGGTTTTGTGTGTGTGTGTGTGTGTGTGTGTGTGTGTGTGTGTGTGTGTGTGT
>CABHPR010137695.1:25637-38528 GCA_902168415.1 Peromyscus melanophrys
TTCCTTCCTTCCTTCCTTCCTTCCTTCCTTCCTTCCTTCCTTCCTTCTTTCTTTCCCTCTTACTTGATAACGTACAGTAAATGGGGGAATCAAATGAAAGGAGCTGCTTATACTTAAAACAAAAATGTATATGTTTTCATATAGTATTTATTTCTAGTTTTTGTGTGAGATTTATAACTTTTTACACATACAGGTTTTCTTCCAATTATTGAAAATAAATTATGAAATGTTTTCCATTTTATGTTTTCTGATTTCTGTTGTATAGGTAAAGAAATATTAATACTCATTTTGGTTTGGCATCATAAATATTAATAACATTATATAATAAATAGATACAGTTTTTAGTAGTAATACTTATATTTGGATTACATCACACCAAATATCTGAGAATTTTATTTTTGCCTCCATGATGCATATAATGCATTTACTTTCAACTTTCTTGTTAAAAAAGTTATTTTCACTTAGAAATTGCCAAGATCTCTAGCTAGTTTAATGGTATTATATGTTTGGGGCTAGTAGGATCTGGGTTTTCTCATTCACGATGTGATGTGCTTTCTCAGTCAGCTAATACATTGAAATTGTAACATGTGAAGAAGCAGAGCCCGGAAACTGCACAAGGTGCTGAAGTGGAAGGACAATTTGACAATGTTTCAAGTTGATTCTTAACGATGCTCTTGCTCTCAGGATCTTTTTCTGTCATAATTGTAAAGGCAGCTATAGTTTTTGTTTGGAGTAATGTTTTCTCATCACAGTAATTATATTAAATGAAAACACTGAAAAAACTTCCCAGAAGTCACTAATTTCAGTTTCCTCGATTATGTCATTTAGTATTTTATCTTTTATCCACAGAATTTTAGAAGCAAAACCAGAATTTTATTTTCTACAAACAGAATTATGTTGTGAACGTATGCTGTTCGTTGTTCAGCCCTTTTAGTGGCTGTGATGGTTGATATATGGACAGGCCATCGCTGTGCGCTGTCCCTGCTTTCCCACAGCGCCATTGTTTGCACTGCACACTAGACATGGGTCTCTTGCCACTTTGTTTGTTGTTATTTCCCTGCACTAAGTCTTGAAAGTAGACTTGAAATGGATTTTTAAAGGTAAGTTGGGAGTCCATTTCTTACTGCCATGTTTGGGTGTTGAGTGTTGACCCCGTTGTTTACAAACTTCATGTCTGCAGCATAGTTTGGAGTTGTTACTATGTAACAGAAATAAATATTTTTTTTCCTGGGAGTGGACTTCATTTTCTTTCTAGTTCATATTTTGTCTCATCAGTTTGCCCATATTCTAGAGACTCCAAATGTATAATTTTTAGCACTGTAGAATGAGTCTTAGATTTAGTTTCCCATTGATATTTCTACCTGACCATGGCTGCCTCAAGTTTAATATGTTCAAAATGGAATCCTTAGGTTTGATTGAAGAAGTAGTGAATTATTAAAGATTTCCTCCTAATAAAAGGGTTCAGTTGTTGATTGTTTAAATGTAATTGTTTTATCCCATAGTTTGTTTTAGTAGCTTTTGAAACATTTGGTATTTGATTCACTAGAATCACAAAAGTAGAGACTTTTGATTAGCTCAATTTGATACTCAGCCAAATTTAGTAATAAGATTTTACTTTATTTTTAAAATCTGTGCAGTTAAAATACTTTTACATTTTTAAGTTAGATTATTCTTTTTATTTTATGTATGAGTGTTTTGCCTGCCTGAATGTGTGTATGGCACATGCATGCTTGGTGCTTGTGGAGGTTTGAAGAAGGCACCAAGGGAATTGGAGTTAGGAATGTTTGTGAACCATTAGGTGGATGCTGGGAATCCAACCTCAGTCCTCTGCAAGAGCTACAGGTGCTCCTAACTACTGAGCTGTCTCTCCAACTTTAAATATTTATTTACTTAGCAAGTTTCCTTCAAATAGTGGACATAATTATTCTTAAGATGTTTCACCCTTATCATGCATGCTCGATTCTGTGATAGATCTTAAATTAGGAGAGTATATCTGAGTTGGCAATGTTTTTTTAAAAACATAATTCTTGAGTTCAAAGACCCAGATAATTTTCAGTTATCAAAAAGTTTAAAGTAATTTTTTCAGTGTTGCCTGAATACAATTATAAGACTTGAGATTTAATTAGAGAGATTCTTCCTTCCACCTAAGGAAAGATACAGTATTTACTTTGTATGAAAAATGTTTTTTAAAGGATGATTCTAAATGTTATCTTTTTAATAAAACCTTTAGCTGTACTTTATAGAAAAATAAGTTATTTGATCTCAAAGAATTGGTGGTTGTTAATCTTTATTTAGAATTAATGAAATTTGATTCTTGCAGTTATTTTAAAGTCATGTATTTACATTTTTGTTTTAGTATTTGTATGTTTTGAAATTAAGTAGATCTGTGTTTCCATATATCCATAAATGTTTTCATCTTCCCACACCTAAATTCTGTACCTAATAAATGATAATTCCTTATTCACAAATTCTTCCTTCCCTCCAGTGCCTGGTATTACCATCCAACCTTCTGCCTCTGTATGTGACTAGTCCTCCTGTGACTAACTTAGTTTCCTTAGCACCCATCTTCATTGTTGCTTCGTATTATAATGCAATATATAAAAGGATCCCTTTTCCCCCAAAGTTTTAAAGGACAAATAACTGTGTGTGTGTGTGTGTGTGTGTGTGTGCGCGCGCGTGTGTGCACATTTCTGTGCATGTGTACCATATTTTATTTATCCATTCAAATACTTATAGACATTGGGTTGTTTTGCCATTGTTTTTAAATTATTTGTTCATTTATTTGAGGCGGGGGGGGGGAGAGGGAGAGACAGACAGACAGACAATGGGTTTGCACATGCCACACTGAGTGCATGGAAGTCTGAAGACAATGGCAGTCATTTCTCATCTTCTGTCATGTGTGTACCAGGGATCCAACACAGGTCCTTGGGCTTGGTGCCAAGCCCCTTTATTCACTGAGCCATCTCACTGGCCCTCTTTTTTCTTTAGACTATTATAAATACTACTCCCATGAACATTGGTGTGCATATATCAGTCTATACTTTAGAATCCTTAATTTACATATCTGGAAGTGAAATTGTTGCTTCAAATGGTAGGTTTTATTTATTTATTTTTTAAGTATCTGTATACTTAAAAAACCAACAACAACAACAAAAAACCCCACAGCAGCTGCCGTGTTTTGTGTTCCCATAAATCAACGAGGGCCTCAGTTCTATAGGCATGTTAACATTTCCTTTTTATACTTTAAAAAAGTAATAGTGATTTTGGCTTGACAAGATGATTGGGTGAGTAAAAGTACTTTCTACCAAGCCTAATGGCTTGAGTTTCATCCCTAGAGCCCACATGTGGGTCTTCACACTCAATCGTGACACATGTGCTCCCCCCCATAATAACATATAAATAGTCATCTGAATGTATGTAGAGAGGGTTTTCATTGTGGTTTTAATTTGCATTTGCCTAGTAATTAGTGATGTTGAGCCTTTTTTCACATGTTTACTGACCATTTATCCATCTTTTGAGAAATAGATGTCTATGGTCCTCCCTACCCCCTCTCTTGAGACAGGATTTTATTCTGTAGTCAAAGCTGTCCTGGAACTCATTATGCATCCAAAACTGTCCTTCAACTTGTATTGTTCATTCTGTCTTAGCTTCCCAAGAGCTGCAGGATTTCATGAGCTCCCACTCTTTTTGCTTTCCTTTGCCCATAGTTGACTCACTCCTTTACTATGTGAGTTCCAGGGATTGAATTTGGGTCATCAGGCTGGTTGCAAATGTCTTTATCTACCGAGATATCTTGCCTGTCATATCTTTTGCCCATTTTTAAATTGGATCTTTTTGCTTTTGGATTTTAGGAATTCTTTATATATTTTGGATACTATTCCCATGTCATATGTATAATGTTTTGTTCTTTGGGTTGCTCTCTTAATCTTCTGCAAGTAGTGTTCATTGAGATGTATTTATTTATTTTGTATATATGTGTGTATGGTGTGCATGCATGTTTGTGTGTCACATTTGTGTGGGTGCACCTGTGCAGTGCATATGGAGGTCTGAGGCTCCTTGACATCTAGTGTCTTCTTTGGTGACTCTCTTTATATTGAGGCAGGGATCTATTGCTGAATGCAGAGCTTCCTCCTGTGCACTGACTCTAGGCTGCTGTCATGTCTACCTGGCTTTGGGTAGTTTGAGGATACAAACTCTGGTTCTTGTGGTTGGGTGGCAGGTGCTTTACTCATTAATTTTAATCCTAGCCTCCATGCTTTTAATTTCAGTGAAGTCTTGTTCTTTAATTTGTTGTGTTTTTGGTGTTGTGACTAAGAAATCACTGTCCATCCAGTTTCTGGAAGCCTTTTCTGTTTTCTTCTAAGAGTTTTACAGTTTTAGCAGTTAGGTTTAGATTTCAATTTCAGATTGATTTTGAGTTGATGTTTATATGTGGCATTAGGTAAGCACACAGATGATTCTTCCTTATGGGCATCTACTTTCTCAATTTGTTTGAAAGGATGTCCTTTGCTATTGAGTGGTCTTGGTATTTTTGTTAAGAGTCATCCATTTATTTTTATTCCTGGGCCTTCTGTTCTATTCTATTAGTCTGCATGTCTTCCTCTGTGCTTGTGCAACATTATTTCAATTTGTGATTTAGTAAATTTTGAAATAATAAAAAGTGAGTCCTCCAGCTTCAGTGTTTTTCAAGACTACTTTTACTGATTGGATTCCTTTGAAGTTCAGTATAGATGCAGAGTGACTTTTTCAGATGCTACAGAAATATGAGGACTCTGATACAATTGCATTGTATTTGTAGATTGCTTTGCGTAGTGTTGACATCTTAGCATGTGAAGTGTCACAGTCTACGGATCATATTTGTGACTAGTGTTGACATCTTAGTATGTGAAGTCACAGTCTACGGATCATATTTGTGACTAGTGTTGACATCTTAGCATGTGAAGTCACAGTCTACGGATCTTATTTGTGACTAGTGTTGACATCTTAGTATGTGAAGTCACAGTCTACGGATCATATTTGTGACTAGTGTTGTAAATTTTTAGTACATTAGTTTTTCATTTCCTTGATTAATATGCTTTATGTCACATTAAATATGTAGAACTGTTTGGTATGTTGGTATTATATCCTAATACATTTCATGAAAAACATTTTATAGCTCTCATTCTTTAAAGTATGATCTTTTAGAAGTTTGATCCTTGTACACACACACACGCACACACACACACACGCACACACGCACGCACACACACGCACACACACGCACACACAGAGGTTTTGAGGTTCAATTTTTGTTGTCTGTCCTTTGATCTGATATGTAATCACTTGGCAGGTTTCATATGTGATTATAAAGAAGGTGTTTTCTGCAGTCATATATACAGTGTTCTGTGTGTCACTGAGATTGCTGACCTGGTGTGTTTCATTCATTTTGAACTGTTTGTTCATGAGTTGCTGAGAATGCTCTGCGAAAATTCACTTACCACAACTGGTTTCAGACAGGCCTTTGGGGAGTGGCTTTGTTTACAGTCAGATTTCTGTTTCTTACCTAGTTTATTTGGAAAGTCCATTTGAATAGAAGTAAAATTCAGTACAGTAGTAAAACTGTATGAGAAACTATATCCTCAAAGCAGTTGGTAGAACATTGGACTCTGATGTAGACATTTTAAAGTTCCTGTACTGTAGGAAAGGAGAGTGTGTCTCTGATGTTGCTGGCAGGAAGGCGTATTAAAAGCTTTTGAGCCATTGCCTGCTGTGTGCATTTGTCTTGAGCATGTGTCTGATTTCCTTTTTCTCTTTAGCCCTTAATTTTTCATGAGCTTATGCAGTGTATAAAAATGTTGAAAAGTGCTTGGTTGTCAACAGGGAAAACACCAGAGAGAAAGTTACTGCACATTAAATTGTGTAGTAAGCATTTTACATCCTAACCAGGATAATTTACTTCTATGAATGAGCATTTTTTTATATTTCAGTTAAATTTTTAAAAAAGAGGAATGATTGGAGAGCATGACTTAATGTACAACATCATTTCCTCACTTAAAAAAAAGCAAATAAGCTCTTGGTTATAATTTTGCATAGAATATCTTATTTTGGTTATTTTTTGAGACAGGGTTTCTCTGTGTAGCCATGGCTACCCTGGAACTTGCTCTGTAGATCAGACTGGCTTCGAACTCAGAGATCTGTCTGCCTCTGCCTGCTGAGTGCTGGGATTAAAGGCGTGTGCCACATATAATCAGATATATTATATATATTATATTAGGTATTATAGCTTACTGGTAAAATGAACTTCAAAAAAAATTGCACAGGGCTGAAGAGATGGCTTGGAGGTTAAGAACACTAGCTGCTCTTGAAGAGAACTAAGGTTTGAGTCCTCATACCCACATGGTGAATGACAACTGTTTGTAACTCCAGCTCCTGGGAATCCAGTGCCTTCTTCTGGCCTCTGTGGGCATCAGACTCACAGATGATGTACAGACATACATGCTGGCAAGACATTCACATATATAAAATCAAAACTATTTAGTGATGGTGGTAGTGGTGTATATGTGTCTGAGTGTGTACATGTGCTATGGTGCACATAATGGTGGTCATGGGTCCACAGATAGAACTCAGGTGGACTGGCTTACACTCAAGCACCTTTACCTGCTGAGCCATTTTACTGACCTGAATAGACCTTTTTTGTAAACTGTCCCGTGTCTTCATCCCTGTATATGTGTCTGTCCTGCCTTGAAGTTTGCCATAATAAACTATGGCATCAAACTTTCCTTTGTTTGTGTTTACACAGTGTGTCTTTCTCTCTGCTTGTAGCCTCATGTTAAGTACCACCTCTGTAATTCTCAGAAAATGAGGTTTGTTTGTAAATGAGGTTCTGTTATCTTTTTTAATTCGAGGTTTAATGTAGTTATAGTTAATGTTAAATACAATGTACTTGGATTCAATGTGTCACCTCCTGTTTGCTTTCTGTTTCTATCCTCTTTTTTGCCTTCTTTTGAATCATTAATCCATTTCCCCGTCTTGTAACATTTTTAGCTACCCATACGTTTTATTGTTCTTGCATTGGTTTACCCTAGAGATGGTGACATGTACCCTTGACTTATTCAGCTCAGTAAAGAGTTCCCTGTTTGCTCATCAATAAAATATTTGAAAGCACTTTAACTCCATTTGCTACCCTCCTGAAATAATATTGTTATTTTGTGTCTTCTAATATTTTAAATCTTACAAAGTATTACTGTTAACCTTTTAGTTAGTATTTGTGTAGAGTTGTTTATATATTCTATTTCTTGTACTAAACTTTTTGTACTTATTCAAGTCATATTTGTTACCCAATTTTCCTTCTATTTAAAGAGATCCCTTTCAATATAATCTGAATGATGCTGTTTCTTATTCACCTAGAAATGTGTCTGTTTTGACCTTCATTTTTGGGGGTGGGGTGGGGAGCATATTTTTCTGAGATAATAGAGTTCTGGTTTGGTATTCTCTCTCCTCCTACTTTGTAGCACTTTGCAACAAATCAGCTAAGTATATATTTTATGGCTCTTTTGGGAATGTTTCAAAAAGCATCTTTCCCTTCCTTTAAGCTCTTTGTGTGGGGGTTATACTGGTGGCCTTTCTCCTATGCACCTCAGGGTGTTTATTATTGAAGTAATTGGTCAGGGTTTGTAGAATTTCAACTCTGGCTTGCTATCATGGTAGTTTGGAAAGTTCTTAGCTACCATGTTTTCAAATAATTTCTCCTGACTGTTTTTTCTTCCATTTTTCTAGCTCTATCTGGGTGTTTCTGGACCCTTTTTCCATTTCTTCTCATTTTTCATACCCTTTTCTATGTTTCTCATTCTCATGGATTTTTTTAAATATATATGTCATTTAGTCTAGATGGTTTCTTCTTGCTTATGCTCTGGTTTATTGATTTTATACTTCAATTTTATCTAGTCTGTTATCAAACCATCTCATAAGTTTTTTTTCTTTTCAAAATTGTATTTTTTATTCTTCCATTTTTAATTCATTTAAAAATAATTCTTAGAACACATTAACCCAAGATCTTCCTGATAACACTATTTTTTGATCTAATATAGGTAAGTTTTAACTCCACTTTAAAATTATTTTTGTCTTTTAAAAATTTCTAGTATTTTACATGAATTTGATGGTAATGTTGTGTTTGAGCCACGGTTTCCTTTTGCTACTAAACGGTAGCTATAATAATAGCTCTCACTAGTCCAGGTTGCCTTATTCTCTCCTGGGGTTGAAATGACTGTAGCTGTTCTGCCCATGTGGATGATGTTCTGTTTCTTGAGTATCTTTGTGTCCATGGGATAGACCTTTGGAGTCTTTCCAGGTGCCTGGTATGCTTCCTAGGGCTGATCCTCCTGGGCAGGCCTGGAATCTAGTTTCTGCACTTCCATTTGTAGATGTGTTGGGAGCTCTGTTGGCTTTCTCAGTCTCAGTCAGTAGTTTTAGAATCCACTTCCGCTAGCAACAACAGAAGTAGAGAGACTGGTTTCCTCCAGATCTCAGACCTGCAAATTATTATGTGTTGAAAGTTGCACATTGCCTTAAAACACTACTTTTTAGCTTTACTATTTTAGTTTTAAGAGAAAGGTTGACTTCCAGTGTCCTTTTTCACAACTGTGAGACAAAATACTTAGATACATAGTGGAATTCATAATTGTTCCAACTATAGAGATAGTGCATATGTGTATCTTGAGGCACTAGAAGATCTTGCATACTTCAGCAGTCACATCTCTGCAGTGAAGTGTGAATGTTTATCTTGCCAGCACAGTGCACGTTTTTTAATGGTAGGAATTAGAGTGTGATCTGTTAGGAAACATGATTTGGAATAAGTCCAGTTCCATTGATGTCCTAGTTGGCTTTCTGTTGCTGTGATAAACACCACGACCAAAAGCAACCTGGAGAGGAAAGGGTTTATTTCAGCGTACAGTTTACATTTCATTGTCCAGGGAAGCCAGGGCAGGGACATGGAGGCAAGAGCTGAATGAAGCAGAGACCAATGAGGGAGACTGCTTATTGACTTCTTCTCTGGTCTGCCCAGCCAGTTTTTTACAGCCTAGGCCTACCTACCCAGGCATGGCCTGCCCACAATGGGCATCAGTTAACGTTAAGAAAATGTTCTTTGACATGCCCACAGGCTAATCTGATGTAGGCCCTTCCTCAGTTGAGATTCCCTCTTCCTAAGTGACTCTAAGGAAGTGTCCGCTGACAGAAAGTAATCAGCACAGTTGCTGATAGTGCAGATCTACCTGGGTCCCACATCTTTGAGTCCCTAAACCTTCCTTCTCTCTTGTTGCAGGGCCTCTGCATATAATGTTCTCTTGTATGTATATCTTCATATTCAGGTGAACATCTTCAGACCTGCAAATCCAAGTTGAGTATAGGTCAGATAAATGACATTTTCAGTTTTGAATGGTATGGATTCATTTGTGTGATGGTTTGATATCATTTCGCCTTTGTGGACTCTGTGTGATGAGGAACCATGTATTATTGACACACACCCCTCTACCTTTTCTGTCTCTTCTTGTGTCTCTTGCTCCATTGTGTCCAGCCTCCCCCCTCTTGTTTTCTTTTTCCCTTTTCTGCAATACTTGGGATTGAACCTAGGGCCTCCAGCATGCTGGACAAGTGTTGTGCCTCAAAGCCCTAGCTCTATTGAGCATTTTATCAATACTCTTGATTTGATGTTTGGGAGTATATTTATTGTAAGTGAGTGATGAGTTAATAAGTTATCATTGTAGCCGGGCATTGGTGGCGCATGCCTTTAATCCCAGCACTCGGGAGGCAGAGGCAGGCGGATCTCTGTGAGTTCGAGGCCAGCCTGGGCTACCAAGTGAGCTTTTGGTCTGGACTTTTTCGTGGTCAAATTGAATCTTACTTAACAGATATGGAGGTATTCATTTAATGCTCAGAGAAATAATATTTTACTTAAATGTATAATAATACAAAGTTTATATAGTAGTATCTTTATAGACTGATGAATAGTATTAAAATTTGGCTGTAGGGTAAATTGATTTAGAAGAATTTATAAGGGCAAATTAGAACCACTCATATTAGCTATCTTTTGCATGAAGGTCATCCGGAGCAATACAGAATATTGTGTGTTGCTGATGATAGAAGATTCTAGATACTGACTTCCAGAAGTGTTATCTTAGTGTTTACCCCTTTACTAGGTGACTTTTGCCATGTTACTTAACTTTTTCTGTGTCTACGCATCCCTGGTCTCCATATTTAACAAAATAGGGATAATAAAGTCTAACTAAAGAGAATCTAGATAAGAATAAATGAACGGAGATTTTTCCATACTTAGAAAAATGCCTGGCATATACAAAAAGTCTCAACAACATTGGCTATTGTTGTTGCTGTTGCTATTATTATGTGCATTGTGAAAACCTCGAATACTGTAACTACATTTGCTTAGCGATAAAGGTACAGAGAGATCCAGGTGAACTTCAAGGGTAAAATCAAAGACTTCAACCTGCTTACTCTATTTCGGTAACTAGAAATTCCAGCTGAAGAATGCTTACTGTGTCAGCATAAGAGCAGATTTGAAGTTTCTGTAGCGTTTAATGATTTACAAGTTGTACAGAATTGAAATTTTCTCATTTGTGCTTTCTTTTAGATTTTCAAGAAAATTTCAGCAGTAGCCTTGGACTAGAAGGTTACATAATAGAAGCTGTGTACGATGCTTTAGAATATTGAAGAAAATTAGCTTCTGAATTAATTATTTGGAATATAAGGAAGTAAAGGTATCTGAAAATGGGGCGGAAGAAAATACAAATCACACGCATAATGGATGAGAGGAACCGGCAGGTAAATGAAATTTTAATTTATTTAATTGGTCATTATATTTTTAAAACATAATATAGAATGGTCAAAGCTTTCTTTCTTTCTTTCTTTCTTTCTTTCTTTCTTTCTTTCTTTCTTCCTCTCTCTCTCTCTCTCTCTCTCTCTCTCTCTCTCTCTCTCTCTCTTTCTTTCTTTCTTTCTTTTTCTCTGTGTAGCTTTGAAGCCTGTCCTGGAACTCACTCTTTAGACCAGGCTGGCCTTGAACTCACAGAAATCTGCCTGCCTCTGCCTCTCAAGTGCTGGGACTAAAGGCACGCACCACCACCGCTGGGCTCAAATCTTTCTTAAAATTGATTTCAACTCTAAATGTTTAAAGTTCCAGAATAAATGATAGCTATTAGATATAAAATGTGTCCTGTCATGTGCTTTAAAGAAACCTTCAAGTATGTTTTCTCATATGTACAGTAGAAAAGGAAATCCTTCCATTTTTACTCGTATGGTTTTCATGCAGTGCTTGGCCTTTGATTTGTAACTCACCTTTGCTAGTCTTTTGTGATTGTTGTGAGAATATCATCTCTTGTACTAAGAAGTGTATGTATAGGTTTGCAGTTACCAGTCAATATTTTCTAGTCACTTACATTTTGTGGTTAGCCAAGAAATAATGAACATAGTTTTGAAGCCTTATTATCTCACATATTTCTAAAGCATACATGTATCATACGTCAGCTTTAATTGGTAAGTTTGCAGTATCAGTGTCAGTGAATTCTTTCAAACTCAAGAGAATTTCAATATGATTCTGATCTGTGGAGTCTAGATGTTGTATTTAAAACTAATTGGCAATCTGTCCCCAAAACTAGCTCTCTGTTTTTTCTGAGTGTTATTAGCACCATCATGCCTATTCATTTGTATACTTTCTATATTGAGTAGTTAGAATAAAGCTCTATGGCCCATGGACCCCAAATCTTTGATGTTGGTTGTTTTAAGAAAAGTTGACCGGCCCCTTGATTTAGAGAAAAGAAGAAAAAAGAATTTAAGAGAATATTATAGTAAGCCTCTCATTCCTCATGTTCAAAGCATGTTCAGTAGAGAGAGATGTTATCTCTGGGAAGTTTGTCAGAGGTTCGAAGAACAACTTCTGCAAAGCTCAGTAGGACCAACATAGCCCTGCAAGTGTGCTTTCTCAAGGTCAGTATAGAAGTTTACCTGAATGCATATATAACTGTAGACTCAGCTCAGTGAGTGTTAGGAAAAGAAGGGCTGTTAGTAGGAGTCATCATGGGCTGAAGTAAGCCCTTGTTTCAACTCATAAAGACTGCTTAGCAAAAAGACATTCGGCCTGCACAGTATGTATGGTACATTGGGAAAGTTGATAAAATAGAGGAGATGGATAAAATAACCATCCCATCATTGGAAAGGAAGGAGTCCAAAGAAGACTGTACATAAACTTTTCAACCTGTGAAGATGGTAGCATGAAGAGAAAGGAGGATCTGCTTTACAGGAACACAGAGGTATAAATGTGAAGTAAGGCTTGTACGTAAGCAGAGAAGTAGCATAAAATCTCCCGGCTCTCATCTTACGGATACCGATGGTTAAGTTGGCCATAGCCAGTCTAGACCTGTGTGTTGAAAACTGCGTATTTAAAGGGAAAGAGGAACTAGGCCTATGTAGATGGCTATGTAATAGGAACTTTATAAGTTGAGAGGATGACTTTGTCTAACAAAAGATCCAAAGTTCCAGGAGAAGTCAAGGGAGGGGATGCATATGATAAAGAAACTGTACAAAATTATCAAAGAACTAATAAATAATTTTTGACATCTTATAAGTCCTGTTACCACTGGCTGGAATATCTGTAGAACTGAGATGAAAATAAAATATCCATTGTTTTGTAAAACAAATGCATTCTTGACCAGTTGCTTACAGAGAGAGTGTTAGTATATCAAATTCTGTTTTCCTATTGGCTTACATTATAAAATCAGAAGGATGTAAGGATCTCTCCTCTCCTCTCCTCTCCTCTCCTCTCCTCTCCTCTCCTCTCCTCTTCCTTCTTCCTCTCTCTCTGTTTCTTTCTCTCTCTCTCTCTCTCTCTCTCTCTCTCTCTCTCTC
>CABHPR010137696.1:0-13650 GCA_902168415.1 Peromyscus melanophrys
TTTTATTTTATTTTATTTTATTTTATTTTATTTTATTTTTGAGTTAGTATCTCACCACATAGCCCCAGATGGCCTGGAACTCACTATGTAGACCAAGGATCTTGAACTCACAGAGATCCACCTGCCTCCCGGGTGCTAGAATAAATGGCATGTGCCATCATACCCAGTCTCTGCTTAATTTTTTTAATTTATTTTAAAACGCATGTGTGTTTGTGTGTTTGAGTGTAGGTGCTAGCAGAAATCAGAGGCAACAGACCCCCTAGAGCTGGAGTTAGAGGTAGGTGGTCATGTCCTCATCAGCGTGGGTGCTGAGAGCCAAATTCAGGTCTTCTGCAAGAGCAGAACATGCTTTTCACTGCTGAGCCATCTCTTCAGCCTCAATTTGCCTTTTTAAAGATGAATTCATTAGCACACTTAACTCTGTTTGCCAGGTACAGGGACTAGGATATGGACATTATTCCCCCCACTAGTAATCAGATGAGGAGGTTCAGCCACCTCTGAATTAAATGATCTTACAAATAATCCTGATATACATTCAATTTGAGAGCAATGATCTACACCAATAGGAATCTATAAAATGAAGGTATATAAATACTTGGTTACTGGAAAAGGTTAAGTAGAAAATTATTGTGATGGTTAAATTGAATTAAACAAAATATTAAAGAGTCCATGGGGGTGAGTGACAAGGTTTCTAATCAGAGTTTCAGAAGCCTGTGTTCTCACTGTCAAATATCCAATGCAGCAAGCCTCACCCTCCATGTCAATGCATATGAAAGAGCTCTAGAGAAGACTGAGTTGGAAGATAAGCTGAGGCCACTGATACTATGCAGGGATGATGGGCCACAGGAAGACACATCTTTTCATCCTATGAATGAGGATGTAAATCATGAGATTCTACAGACAGAGCACATCAGCATGCTTTGTAGTTAGCAATAAACACCCACAGGCAGACAGTGAGGAGATTCTGATTATGTGAATCACAGAAGGACAGGGCTCCAAATGCCCATAAGTCATAGAGGCTGCCTTGCATAGAGGCATCTGCCTGGCCAAGTTACTACCAAGTATGATCTAGTACAGTGACTTGGCACCAGTCATTGAATGCAACCATACATATGGTCTGGTGTATATTAGAGGGTCTAGTTGGGGGAAAATTGTTTTTCTTTCCAGCACCATAACTTTCTTATTTATTGGTTCAGAGTGCTTCCCTACTTGGAGGAATGGGGAAAGATGTAGAAAGTCTATAATATGTTGTAAGATTAATTAAAAATTTGAGCTCTGGCCATGACAACACAAAGAATACATTTATTTTTCCCATTTTTTTTTTCATTGAAGCCTTGAGATAGTGGGTTAAGGAAGAAGGTATAAACATTAGCTGCGTCAGTACCACCTGGACAGTTTGTAAACCTACAGATTCCTTGACACTGCCCCAGAGATTTGGCTTAGAGGATAGAAATCTGTTTCTTTAACATACAGTGCTCAGGAAACAGGAGGGAGAAAGTTAGAAGTTGATGGAAGAGTGGCATCTCAAATTCATTTTTTCTGAAGTTCAACCCAAAGAAGCAAAATGGATTAGATAAATTATATCATTCAGAGGTCAAAGCGGGGCAAGTATGTCCCCATATTCCTCATCTATATTTCTAGATAAGAGTTCATACCCACATAGTACATTCAGCCTAAATAACTAAGTGGATTCTTATCTTGTGGTAGGATGCAATAAGCCTGCACGGACTATTGGACTAAGGTAACCCTTCATGGTGTCCTACTAGACTTAGGGCCAGATGGAGGCTATGACACATATTTGATACTAAATAACCACTAGAAACAGGAGGGAGAGCTTATCAGCCAGTGGAAAATGGCTGGCGATTCCCACGGAGCATCAGCTTAGCTGGAGGTTTAGATTACAGGTTCACCAATCACAAACCTCAGGCTTGCATGCCAATAGGGCCAGGGATACCCAGAAACAAAAAATACTTAACAACTCATAGAGGAGCCTCCAGAAACCTTCTGCTGCACAAGCTGTACCACTCCACTGAACACCTGGCTACTTCTCAGACAGAACAGTCAAAGGAAGAAGGAGGCAGAAGGAGGAAAGCTGGAGTATTTTCTAAAAGACAGCTCCAAGCAGCAGCTTGCACTAAGATTAGAACAAGTACATCCAAAAGTGAAGTGTGTGTGTGTGTGTGTGTGTGTGTGTGTGTGTGTGTGTGTGTGCATCATCTATTTTAAGTGCGTGGTGTATGAGTGTGAATAAGCAGGTATGGTGCCCATGAGTGCATGCCCAGGACATTAAGTATCTTCTCTTGCTGTCTGTCTTACTGTCTTGAAATACAATGTCTCACTGAACAAGCTCCTTACTGTTATAGTTAGGCTGACTGACCAGTGAACTCTTGGGATCAGCCTGTCTCTACTGGGGTTAAGGACACACACAAGTATTGTTGGCTTTTTATGTAGGTTCTAGGGATCTGAACTCAGGTTCTAGAGTTTTCAGAGCAAACATTCTTATCCACTGAGATCTCCCTGTTCTTCAATAAAGATAATTTATTGGCAATGACCAAGATTTTATTGGGTATGGAAATAATAATAAAATTAAAGGCCCAACTTTTATCAATGTCTCTAGAGCAGTGGCTGCCTGTGGTACTGTACAGATGATTTGGAAACTTCCAGAGGGTTTATTGGCAGCCCCTAAGTTATGTGATTGATCATGCTGAGATATGCTGCATCCCAGCTCTAGTGACTGAAGACAAGCACTGTAGTGATATTGTGTTCCCCAATATATTGTGCACCCTAATAAACTTATCTGAGAGTCAGAGAACAGAATAGCCACTAGATAGACATAGAGGCCAGAAAATGGTGGCACACATGCCTTTAATCTTATCACTTGGGAGGTAGAGATCCGTGTAGATCTCTGTGAGTTCAAGGCCACACTAGGAACAGAGCCAGGTGTGATGGCACACACCTCTAATCCCAGCACTTGAGATCCCATTTTTTTGCCTGGGAAAGACACACGCCTTTAATCCCAGAAAGTGATGGCAGGAAGCAGAAAGGTATATAAGGTGTGAGGACAGGAATTTTGGCCTTTTTAAGCTTATAGGCTTTTAGCAGCAATTTAGCTGAGATCCATTCAAATGAGGACTCAGAGGCTTCCAGTCTGAGGAAACAGGATCGGCTGAGAAGTTGGCAAGGTGAGGTTAGCTGTGGCTTGTTCTGTCTCTCTGATCTCTCAGCTATCACCCCAATGCCTGGCTCTGGATTTTTTTTTAATTAACAGGACCTTTTAAGATTCATGCTACAAAGCACAAATTCACAACTGATAGGTGACAATCATCCTTTCTCCAGCCCTAGAAATAAAGTGAAATATCTGACTTTGGTTTGAGTTGTTAACAATCCAGCCACGTAATTGTCCAAATCCTGTGTAAAGTGGGGCTAGAACTACTAGAGTCCTGCTGAAACAGGCATGGAAAGCAGGGAAAGGAACAGGTATCAAATTTTCAATGAATATTTTTTCCAGAATCTTCATTTAAAGACTCCACGCTGGGTTCTATGCGAGATACAAAGTAAGTTTCAGTACAGTTGTTATCTAGGAACAGTACTGCTACTGTGACCAGCAAGCTTCCAAATTGCAAAAGCAACCAGAAAATGCCTTCTGGTCTCCATCGTAGCATGAATCCCAAATGCCCAGGGTTTGCCAAATAGTACAATGTGGTCCTGAAACTACTTTTTAATTTTAAATCAATGTAAAAACCTATTATTAAATCATGTTATAATCCCCATTGAAAATCAAAAACTATCAGAGCTGCAGTATAACTAAAAAAAAAAAAAGAAAACTATAATGCTCATACATATTTAACATGTGGTTGTAGGGAAGTCAGAAAGTATTACCGCCAAAATTTTCGTTTGGCATCTGTTCGTTCTTTCTAATGCATAGCCCCATTTAGTTGGGGTCCATGAAAGGACTGGCTCATCCTAAAGGATTCAATAAATGCCACATAATTTTGGTTCTCCTATTTAGTGGTGCACCATAAACCATCAATTAGTGAAAATACTTGGGAATAAAGTGCCTTGTCCAGTTCATTGAATTCACTGGTACATTCCAGCTTAGGTGGCAAATTCTTTTCTTCTCACTCTTGTAAGGAATCTGTCAAAAGCGCATTAGTCCACACTACAGTGTGTCAACAATTAACATCTGATAGTCACAGAAGATTAGTCCCTTTGTTACTCATTTTCAATCAGTCTAAACACTTGTTCTTACGTAGTATTAGGTAGTCCGTGTTGGTTATTACTTCAAGCATACCAAGTGTAATTTGCTTCTTTTTCCTTAACACTGAAGTACAGCAAAATACCTCAGCTAATTGGAAGTCTTAATTAACTGGGTATCTCTGTAACATATATACTATAATTACTTATTGAGATCAGAATTATGAAATATAAATTTTTATTTCAACAAAAAATAAACAGGTAAAGACATCATATTTTATAAATTTACACAGGTATCCCCGGAGAGTTAAGTCTCACTCCTGAAGACTTTATAGTCAGAGCTATAACTGTAGCCATGAGAATGTGAGCCTCAGCCTAAGACAGGTGTTTCCACTCTTTTCAGACACTTATCTTAATGCGCTGTAGAGTTGAGCCTATAAAACGAGGTGGGAATTTCACTAGGGTAGATTTGAGCTAGACCATGAAATGCACCCAGCTCTGTTTGCACTGTGTCTGCGTGAACCCTCAATGAATCTAGAAATATAAGCAAGGACTTCAGTCTCCATAATGTGTAAGCAAGGCTGTGCATATATGCATATGTGCATCTTCAAGATAATGGGTGATATTCATAAAGAATTATAAAACATGCATATCATGCTTTGAACTCTACTATCAGACACTGAAGGGATTTGAAATCAACTGCAAAGTGGGTCTTTATCTTCAGAGACATTAGTCATGGTTAAAGAAAATGGGCACTTGTGAAAATCATAAAGAACAGTTCAATACTGGAACTCCCTAGTATCATGCTCACAGATTTCCTCAAACAGGACAGAAGATTGGTCTCATAGCCCCTGTAGCCAATTTGTAAGAGTTGTGTTATTAAATATAGTCTGGGTCATATGTCTCCGAACATCAGAGCTAGAGCCAGCCCCTTCTTACTTTGTGTAAGTTTTTAGTATTGTGACTTTCCATGCATCTGTCCATGAACCACAGATTCAGACTCCTCTTGGGCCAGGCTCCCTTGTTCTCTAGCCCTAGTCACACTGTTCCTTACAACTTCTCCTGAAAGTAACAGATACTCCTACTTTGTAACCTTCTCAAATGCTGTATCCTCCTGCAATGACCCCTCACATGCAGCTGTAATATAAAAATGTCATTTCTCTTTGCAACAGACAGAGACTATTACAGAAAACTACAACCAATCAAAATGTAGAAATGTGGAGCCCAGTCCCAAGTGATACATCAGCAACACAACTCCTGTACATAAGGCTCAAGGAACACTGAGGAAGAGGGCGATGGAAAGATTGAAAGGCCCACCAGAGGAAAGAGGAGTATTTTGTGAGACTCTGTCTCCTAGTAACGTCAGAAGCTACACCCATAAAGTCTCACCAACATTTCTGCCCAAACGTGAGATGAACAAGGATGATGTCAATAGAAATGCTGATGTGGCTGGGGGAAAGCTGTGGGGTGCTCAACTCTACACAAAGAACAGGCAAATAAGGAATGCTGGAGAGGAGAAATAGTCTTCCCCTGGGAAGAGCACACCAATTGGTTATCCAGTACCAAATGGTCAGCCCTGAAAACAGATATATGCAAGTAACACTATACAGACTGAGCACTTTGCATTTATATATTTGAGAATATATATGTGTGTGTGTATATATATATATATATATATATGGATTAACATTGAGCGGGAGAAGGAGACCCACATGCCTGCCTGGGGTGGCCTGCCCTGGGCATCAAGAATAAGATATGGGCCTGTCAGGTGCCTTACAGCACTGGGTGGTTAGGCACTATTATGGTGAGCAAATATATGGTGGGGTATGGGAAAGAGAGAGAAAGACAGACAGAATGGTTCATGTCCTGTGGAGAGAGGCAGATCTGAAGAGGTCAAGTTGGTGAGGAGCAGGCTGAGGTAGGTGGCCTGCTTGCCATCTGGGGCCATGGTGATGTCTTGGCCTGGGCTGCTGCCAAGGCCCATGTCTAGGTCCTTGGCCCTGCCCCTCACTAACTTCAACACTATGGAGAACTAGCCTTGCCCCTCACTGGCTGCAGCACTTGGGAGAGCAAGTCCTGCACCTTGCCTAGGCAGCACAATGGAGCTGAACCTTTTGGGGAGCAGGGAGACGCTGGCCCTGAGGGCATAAGAATGGGAGAAATATCTTGTCCCACTCATCTGCCATGTGGTAGTGTGGGAGAGGGAAAGATGCCCTGCCCCCCTCCCCCAACTCCTCACCACTTGTGGCAGGCCCAAAAGCTGAGAACTGACCCAATCCCTCACCAGTTGTAACACTCGAGAAAGTGGACCCTGCACCTCACCTGGGCAGGTAGAGCTGGCCCTGTTGACAGGGGTGGTGAGCATAAGCTGGCCCCAAAATTGTGAGCATGGGAGATCTGACCCCTCCCCTCATGTGCCATAATATCATGGGCTAGGGAGAGATGCTCTTCTCCCCACCCCCGCCCATTGCCACCTATGGCAGGTAAGAGAGCTGGTTCTGAGGTCATGAGAATAGGACAACTGTCCCTGTCCCTCACCAGCTGCAACACTCAAGAGAGTTACCCCTGTACTTCACCTGAGCAACACAGTAGAGCTGGCCCTAAAGGTGTAGATGTGGGTGAGCTGACCATGAGGGCATGAAAGCAGGAGACCCAGCCCCTCCCCTTCCTGCTTGCTGCATAGGATGAACTAGCAAGGCAATGCTGGAGAGCTCACCCTGGTGATGAGGATGGGGAGAGATGGCATGCTTGAACAATCACCCAGGCTCAGAACCAGGGCTATGAGTTGGCCCACCCCAACATCCACCCCATTTATGATCAGCTGGAGCATGCGAAGGACAGGTCCTGAAGATCCAAAACTGCAGGCTCTCCAGGACATAGGGCAAGAACAGAATATCCAAGGAGAGTCCCAGTGAGAGCCCAGTATTCATAGTGTAGCAGAAACCAGAGGTCTTGAACTAGACCAATGACGCTTTGCAATGAATACTTGCAAGTAAAGATATATGGACTAAAGGATATACAGTGTCAATCATGGTGTCACACTACAGTTTCCACGATGAGATTTTTCTTTTTCTTTATTTTTTTCTTTTCTTTCTTTTCATTTAAATTTTATCTTATTTTATTTTGGTGGGGGGAGGTTTTAAGGGCAAAGAGCGGACATGAAGGTAAGGGAAATGAATGGGATCGAGGATGCATGATGTGAAAGCCACAAAGAATCAATAAAAAGGTTAAAATAAAATAAAATGAATAATGGGAGCTGAGCAGTGGTGGTACATACCTTTTATCCAAGCATTTGGGAGGCAAAGGCAGACAAATCTCTGAGATTCAGGCCAGCCTGGTCTACCGAGTAAATTCCAAGACAGCCAAGGCTACATCGAGAAACCCTGTCTCCAAAGACAAAATGAACAGTGGGAATTGCCCAAAAAAATTATATATATATGTGTATATATATATATATATACACATATATATACATATATACACATGTAACAACAACTACTGAAAAAGAGATTATGAATTTGAAAGAGAGAAAGGATGGTTATATGGGGAGAGGGGTTGAAGGGAGGAAAGGGAAGGAGAAAATTATAGAATTGCATCATAATCTCAAAAAATAAAAATATGATTTAAAAAATAGGAAAAATATCTTTTTTCCACAATCCATCTTGGACTAACTGCCCACATTGAATATCCAATTACTGACCAATTTTACTCTTCCACTGTTTCTTCTCTAAACTCAGACTTGGTGCCTAAATGCACATTTGCATATTTAGGAATCTGTTCCCAGTGGAAGAATAGAAAAAGGACTCAAGTCATCATCATCACTTACTTATGGTATAATATAATGTTTTTCCTTGGGTAGTCTTCTTTATTTCATTTCAATTATACTTAAAATCTTAGAGTAATCAAATATCTTTCACTCTTCCTAAATGTTTATTCTAATTTATCTCACAATTATATACTGCAATTAGTATATAGGGTCACTGTTCATCTTTTTTAGTGATTTTTATTTTCTATGTAAATAAAACTTAAAGTCCTGTCTATACTATTGGCCATCATTAGTAGTTCAAACTTGAAATAGGAGAACTGAGTGGGATTTTCAGTAAAATGTGTATATTTTCAGTATATTTGTGTAGAGGTATACTGTTATTTGTGTTATCATTAATTGTTATATTCCATTCCAAAACTGTGAAATATGGATATATTTTCAAGCCATTGGTAGAATTTCTGGGAACTTTCTCTGTTACCTATTTATTCTTCAGTGAGTATTATTGCATAAAGGTATTAGTATAAATGTATATTAACGTGTATAAAGGAGAGATATTGAACTCAAGAGGCTTATGCTGAGACGTAATTTGTGTTTTCTCAGTAGAGTTATACACTGAAACCCCCTTCACAGTCATAATCTGACCCTTTTGCTGTTTGTTTTGTTGTTTTGGTTTTGTAGTATAATACAAGCAGTTTGATTCTGAATATAATATTGAGTATTCTTACCTCCTTCACTTATCACAAAGAGTAGTTTATAAATTATAAATCATGTCATTATTCTAATACTTCTGTACCACTCTCTTAATTATCATTTCTCATCTTGCCTTCTGTACAAGACATATTATTGGGTGTTAAGGAATCTTAGCTGCACCTGCCACAGTAGAACATTATGTGATGGTTGCCATCCCTCTAATTGTTAATAATAATCATCTTAGGCAAGAACTTGACATTTCTAGATGTTCTATAATCGCAAAATAATAATCTTAGCAATGGCCATAATATAATGAGAAATATAATGATCATTCATTAACACAGTGATTCATAATCTAAACCATTACCATATTATGTTTAATTCTGAAAGTGGTGAAAATTGTTATTTCCAGTGAGAATGCAAAGAATTTCAGAATTTGAGGGAATAAAATGAAAATAAGAAATATCATATGAGGAATTTTTTCCTTGAGATATCTAAAGAATTAATTGAAAAATAAAGCTGAAATCACAAAACTTTTACTCACTCATTTGCCTGACCCCTAATATAAAGATGAAATTTCTAAATTTTTGAAAGCATCCTTACATGTGCTATATCTTCCTCCAAAATTTCCTTTAAGAATATTTCACCAAGTAATGGGGGAGATAGAGTACCAACTAAATATTCTTGTCACCAAATGAGACTTCCAGTACCAGGAATGGTTACATCTACTAAAGCTCTTGGCTGAAGAGACCCCATAGAAACTCTCAAACAACCTAGGCTATTGCCAAGGCTATTGGTGGTTCTCCACAAACTGACAGTGAGACTGTATCACTGAAGATTCCATCCATGTAACTCAGTGAATGTGGAGGAGTTGAGCAGATACCTATCTAGAGACTTCACCCTTACTGATTAGTATTCGTAGTCTGTACACTACCAAAGGAAAAAGGTAAATACCACACAGCTATAGACTCTTTGAGCTACAAGAACTGCCTGCAAGATACGCTGGTGCAATAGTTGCACAAAGCTTGTGGAATTAACTAATATCTGATTTGAGTTAAAGCCCTCTCCATGAGATGGAACCCATATCTAATACTGCTTGAGTGGTCATGAACCTGAGACCAGATAGGCCAGGGACCTAGGGGAAAACTAAATACTTCCACTAACAGGCAATAAAATAATTCCTAACACATCCTGCCATACTCATAGATATGTGCCTTGACTAGCCATCATCAGAGAAGCTTTCTCCTACAGCAGATGGGAATAAATATAAAGACGCACATCCAGACAATATGCAGAGAGTGAGAGACCTTGAAACATTCAGCTCTAAAAGCAATGTCTCCATTAAATACCTCCCCTCAGGGAGAAGAGAATTCTGCAGAAGAGAAGGCAAAAGTATGTAAGAGCCAGAGGAAGTGGAGGACACCACGGAATCAAGGCCTTCTAGATACAATAGGGCTGGTGCACATTTGAACTCACAGGAACAGAAGCAGCATTCACAGGGTCAACCTGGGTCTGTACCAGATAAGATCCTAGAGCAGAAAGGAAAAGTGGACACATGCTTCCATACCTAGCCCAGAAGCTATCTCCAGATGATAGCCATTTGTAAATGCAAAATTAGTTTTCTCCAAAGGAGTCTCACTAAAGAAACAAATCATAGGTTTAGACCTATGCCCAAGAGTAGATGGCCAACACAAAACAAACTCAATGGCACCTTTGAAGGTTCTTTGTCTCATAATGTTGTCATGACATTTTATTTTTCTACTTTACAGGTCCTTTGCATATATATTATGACTTCCAGTTTGTGTTTTCTTGTTTGTTTCTGGTTTTTTGATTTTGGTTTTTTCAAGACAGGGTTTCTCTGTGTAGCTTTGGAACCTGTCCTGGAACTCGCTCTGTAGACCAGGCTGGCCTTGAACCCCCAGAGAACTGCCTGCTTCTGCCTCCCGAGGGCTGGGATTAAAGGCGTGTGACACTCGGCCAGTTTGTGATTTTATGGATTCCTCTGTGCGTCTTCTTTGTGCCTTGTGTTTGTTGTTGTTGTTGTTGTTGTTGTTGTTGTTGTTGTTGTTTCTTTATGGCTGTTAGCTTGGTGTTTGTGTGGGACTCCTAACAGTGGGAGTGAGTGTGTCTCTGACTCTTTTGCTTGCTTTAGGGACTCTTTCTCCTGTTGGGTTGCCCTGTCCAGCCTCGATAAGAGGGCTTTTACCTTTTCTTATTGTCTCTTATTTTGTACTTTGAGATTCAATCTTACCCCTGTCAGAGTGGCTAAGACCAATAACACAAGTAACATCTCATTCTGGTGAGGATATGGAATAAGGGGAGCACTTTTCCATTGCTGGTGGGAGTGCAAATGTGTACAGCCACTATAGAAATCAATATGGCAGTTCCTTGGAAAGATGGGAATTAATACACCTCAAGACCCAGCTATACCACTCTTGTGCCTATAGTCAAAGAAGTCTGCATCCTACCACAAGGACATTTATTTGTTCAATCATGGTCATTGCTGCTCTATTCATAATAACCAGAAACTAGAAACAACCTAGATGTACCTCAACAGAAGTATGGATAAAGAAATTGTGGTACATAATGGAGTATTACTCTACTGTTTTTTTAAAAAATGACATCATGAAATTTGCAGGCAAATGGATGGAACTAGAAAAAAAAATCATCCTGAATGAGGTAACCCAGACCCAAAAAGGTAAATATGGTGTATTTGCTTATATGTGGATATTAGCTGTTAAGTAAATGATAACTAAGCTACAATTCATACACCCAGACAGGTTAGGTATAGAGGAAGGGTCTGGGGTAATGGGGGAACCCATGGATCTCAGTGGGAGGGGATGGAACAGGAGGACCAGGTGGGGAAGGGGAGGGGTAATAGGGTTGAGGGAGAGAATGCAGAGAGAGATAGCAGGAATTGAGGGGCATTTGAGGGATGATATGGAAATGCAGTGACTGGATTTAGGCCCACTCCACAAATTGAAACCTAAAGATGACACCTTTATTAAGAGCTAAAACCTGCTTCTATATAGGTCATAGACCCTAGGAGAGAACATATTGCTCTGCTAAATGGACATCTGTCTACCTAGCCAGATCCTGCACAAAATACTCATGGTATCTACAAACATAAGAGTGGTGGGAGAATTATCAGTCCTGTTTTCAAGATATGTTATTGCATCATAGCAATAAAAAATAGTATGGTACTGGCACAAAACAAACAGGTAAACCAATGGAATGAAACAGAAGAGTCAAACGAGAGTCCATATAACTACAGCTATCTAGTATTTGACAAAAATGTAGAAAAAAGAAAAAAAAAATAAAAAAAAAAAAAAAAAAAAAAAAAAACCACCATGCACTGGAATAAAGAAAGTGTCTTCAACAAATTGTGCTGGGAAAACTGGATGCCCACATGTAGAAGAGTGAAATTAGACCCTGTGTCTCACCTTGCACAAAAACTAATTCCAAGTGGGTCAAAGACCTAACTATTAAACCTGAAACACTGGCACTGTTAGAAGAAAGCACAACAGTGTTGTACAGGATATAGGTGTAGGAATGGTGTTTCTGAATAACACTCCATTTGCCCAAGAAAGAAGGTCAACAATTTATAGGTGGGACGTAGCAAAACTGAAAAGCTTCTACACAGCTAAGGAAACAGCTAATCAAATGAAGAGGAAGTCTGCATAGTGGGAAAATATGATGGAATATTAATATCTGGAATATATAAAGAACTCAAAAAGTAAATAGTCAAGATGAAATTTAACCCACTTTAAAAAATGGGCTGTGGATCTAAACAGTTATCAAAAGAAGAAATAAAAAATGGCTAAGGAATATCTCAAAAAAATGTTCATCATCCTTAGAAGTTAAGGGAATGCACATTAAAATAACTTCAAGATTTCATCTTACCCTCAATCAGAATGGCTGAGATCAAACATACAACAAGAAATGCTGAAGGGCATTTGGGAAAAGGGAAGCCCTCATTCACTATTGGTAGACTTGCAAACTGATACAGCTACTCTGGAAATCAGGGTGGAGAACTGTCAAACAGATAAAAATAAATCGAGCATATGGCCCAGATATACCATGCTTTGGCATATGCCCAAAGGACGTGACATCCTATTTCACAGGTACTCATGCAGCCATGTTCATTGCTGCCCTATTCACAAAAGTTAGGAAATAGAAACAGCATAAATACAACTGAAAATGTGGTACATGTGCACCATAGACTACTATTCAGCTGTAAAGAAAAGTGAAATATGCAGGTAATTATGTGGAACTAGAAAATAGTACATTGAGTGAAGTAACCCATACCCAAAAAGACAAACACCATATACTCTCTCTCATCTGTGGTTCCTTGCTCCAAATCTTTGTATGTGAGTATATACCATGGAATAACCCTAGAAACCAGTAAAAGAAAAAGAAAAAAAGACCATGGGGGTTAGAAGGAACACTACAGAGGGGACTAGCAGGATAGGAGAAGGCAAATGGGAAACAGGGGAAGGGAAGGTAACAGAGAAGGAGAGGGAGAGAGGAGGAAAAAATTGCACTGAGGTTGTCTGAAAAGGCTATGAAGAATCATATTATTAATATATATATTGTTGAGGAAATAATTATGCTGTATATTGAATATTGCATGAATGTGGCTCTTTTTCAACCAGCTGTGTCAGACTTATTTCAAGAATAGAAAGCTGGAGCCGGGCAGCGGTAGCGCACGCCTTTAATCCCAGCACTTGGGAGGCAGAGTCAGGTGGATCTCTGTGAGTTCAAGGTCATTCTGGTCTACAGAGTGAGATCCAGGATAGGCACCAAAACTACACAGAGAAAGCCTGTCTCAAAAAAAAAAAAAAAAAAAAAAAAAAAGAATAGAAAGCTGGGAGGTTATGCTCAGTAGTAGAATATGTGATTGACATGTACAAATCCATGCATTCAATCCCTAGCACAATAAAATATTAAGATGATAGATGACAGAGAGAGAGAGAGAGAGAGAGAGAGAGAGAGAGAGA
>CABHPR010137696.1:15818-26643 GCA_902168415.1 Peromyscus melanophrys
GGGGACACAGGGAAGAGATGCATAGACAGAGACACATGGAGGGGATAGCACTCAATTGATTACCAGTTCTTCCCCATGCTACCCAGGGTCTTCTTTGAAGTCCACAGAAGTGCTGCCTAAGCTAGGAAAAGTATAAAATAGTTTAATCAAGTTTACATAAGGCAGCCTACAAATTATACTTCTTGCCAGTTTCAAAACTCTTGATTTAGCTAAGCCTAACCAGGTCCATGATAATAATACCTTATATTCTCCAGGCCATGAGGGGTTGCTGCTGTTTCTCCTCCACTGGCTTATTTCTCAAATAAGCAATAGGCTATTTACAAACAAGCAGGTCTCCAACTATATGTATTAAAATGGCACATCTATCAACTGTCTGAGATCTAAGTGAAAATATATGAAGGCACATATTATTTATGGGTTGAACACAAACATTCTGGCTTAATGCCCTGGGGATTTTTTTATAATCCTCATTTGCCTGGATGCATTGACATTTCTAGATCCCTTGTGTATATTATCTCAATTAGCTCCCATGGCTCTTTAGGAGTAGGTACTAGTTCCTTTCACTGAAATGGAAGCTGGGCTCCACAGATATATTCAGTACTTAGAAAACACTATTACAGGTTCAAACACCATCAAGATTTCCAAATTCATGGTCATGCCACTAGACAGCATCCCTCAGTGTCTACAAACACTAACCTTGTTCTCTTGATTCAGATCTAGTGACCCCTAAGATACCCCAAGATAAAGATAAAGACCTTCTTTAACCAATCTTCAGAATACTGGTAGGAAGTCACAAATCCCATCAATTGTCATTTGAGTATGAGTTTGTTCACAGTTTTGACAAGAAAGACTTAATGTTAGAGTCATGTCTTTGTTTGCTATGGTCTTCCCTTTTCCTAATTGTGCAAAAAACCCTCTTACAAGAATGGGTGAGAGCTACACAAATGTATACTTCCTTCCTTTGATTATAAAATCTGTGTTTTCCAGAATGATGGAAGGCCTGTAGAAATCTCTAACTAAAAATTTATAAGCATCTGTAAAATATTTGCAATAAGAGTCAGTAAGATGGGTCAACAGCTAAGGGTGCTTTTCTTCAAGCCTGGCGTCCTGAGTTTTATCCCCAGAACCCACATAGTGGAAGAAGAGAACAGAGACCTCCCACCACTTGTCTCCTTACCTCTACATGTGCCATGTCATGTGTGCAGTCAAACAAATGCACATGGACTTAAATAATTAACAAATGTAAAAAAATAAATTGTTTTCGTATTAATCAGGGTTTTTCTAAAGGAACAGAACTGATAGAGTATTAGATGGTAGATAGATAGATAGATAGATAGATAGATAGATAGATAGATAGATAGATAGAGGATATTTATTAAACTGGTTTACAGCATGTGTTCCAGGTAGTCAAACAATGGCTATCCAAGACTAAAGTCCTAGTCCAGCTGTTTATTCCATAAGGCTGGATGTCTCAGAAGTCCTAATCTGGCGCCAGAGTCCTGGAACATCCCTGGAGAACTCCTAGTCTTCAACTTTGGAATTCTGAAGAGTTTAGCATCACATGATTATGTGATGCAGCATCCTATATTTTGAGAACCTTAATAATCAAGTATTATTCTTGGAGATAGTTCAAAGCAAGAGTTGACAACTGGCTAGGCAGTGGTGACATACACCTTTAATCCCAGCACTCAGGAGGCAGAGGGAGGCAGATCTCTGTGAGTATGAGACCAGCCTAGTCCATAGGGTGAGTTCTAGGACAGCCAAGGCTACACAGTGAAACTCTGTCTGGAAGAAAAAAAGAAAAAGAAAAAGAGCTGACAGACAACTTTTCATAACAGGGTCTGATAGTAAATACTTTTGGTCAGATGGTCTCTGTAATGTGCAACAATTCAGTGGAAAGGGAACCATAGAACTTTGCTGTATTTAAGAAAATTTTCTTTTATGGACATGGAAATTAAATTTCATATAAATTTTAGATGTCACAAAAGATCATTCCATTTGTTTTACTTTTTGCAATCACTAAAAAATGTAAGAACTAATCACCCACTAGCCACTCTACACATCTTTTGTCCTAAAACCACATGGATTAAGGTGACCCACCAGCTCTTCTGCCCAAAGTGCAGGCCATTTAGGATTGGCTACAGATCATCTTTGAAGATCTGGTGGAACTCTGCTGTGAATCCATCTAGACCTGGGCTTTCATCAGTCATAAGGTTTTGTATTACTGCTTTAATTTCTTCCTTTGTCACAGGTCTGTTTAGGTTGCCAATCTCTTCTTTGTTTAACTTTGGTTGTTAAAGTAAATCTAGAAATTTGTCCATTTCTTTTAGACTTTCCAACTTAAGTAAGTATGAGTTTTTTAAGTAGTCCTTCATAACCCTGGATTTCTTTTGTGTCTGCTGTAATGTTTACCTATTCATTGCTGCTTTTATTAATTTGGATTATCTCTTTCTTTCTTTTGGTTAGTTGGGCCAAGGGGCTGTTTATTTTGTTTATCTTCTAAGACAACTAGCTCATAGACTTGTTGATTCTTAGTACATTTTTGTGTCTATTTCCTTAATTTCTGTTCTGGTTTTTGCTCATTCCTGCCATCACCAGGACTTAAGTTTAGTTTCCTCTTGTTTTTTCTAGACTCTTGAATTGCATCATTATTTCTTTGTTTTCTGGTTTGTTTGTTTGTTTGTTTGTTTTTTAATGTAGCATCTAGAGCTATGAATTGACAGCAAAATATTCTGTCAATATCTATTAAGTCCATTTTATGTATGATGTTACTTAATTCTGATGTTTCTCCATCACTTATTGTCCAGATGTTCTGCCTATTGGAGAAAGTGGGGAATTGAAATAACCTGCTACTAATGGATCGATGTTAATCTGTATATTTATTTATGTACAATTTTTATGAAATTGGGTGCATCATACATAGTATGGTGCATATATATGTTTAAGATAGTAATGTCTTCTTGCTTGATTAGAATGAAGTGTCCTTCTTTACTTACTAGTTTTAGTTTGAAGTCTATTTTGTCAGATATTAGGAGAGCAAGATCTGTTGCTTCCTTTGATCAGAGTACTATTTTTCCAACTTTTAAGGTAATGACTATCTTAAAGCTATGAGTTTCTTGTAGACAACAGAAAGAGTAATTTTGTTGCTTAATCAATTGAGCCAGCATGTGCATTTTGACTGAAGAATTAAGAGATATTATTGAAAGATGTATGTTGATTGTAGTTATTTTGTTGTGTTTGTTTTTGCTGTTTTTATTTTATCCTTAGTTGTACTTTGTGTTTGGTAATTATAGCTCTCTCTTTCTCTCTCTCTCTCTCTCCCTCTCTCTCATTTGCTTGCTCACTTTCTTCAGTCTCTTGGTTATGCTTAGCTTCCCTTTTCAGTCTGAAGTATTATTTCCAATATTCTGTTTAATGTTTGTGCACTAGATATGAATTCTTTTATCCTGTTTGGATAGTGTAAGTTTTTCCTTAATCCTTCAGCTATGGCAGATAGTTTTGGGTATAGTATTCCAGGTTGGCAGTTGTGGTCATTTTGTACTTGAAGTGCATTGCTTCAGGCTCTTAGGGTTTTCAAAGTTTCCATTGAGAGATTGGTAAGTCTGATGTGTTTTCCTTTATATGTAACTTGAATTTTTCTCTTGCAGCTTTCAATGCACTTTCTTTATTCTGTATATTTAGTGCTTTAACTGTAATATGTCATGTAGTGTTTCTTTCCTGGTCTTGTCTATTTGGCATTCTGCATGGTTCATGTATCTATGGGAATGTAACTTTGCTTGTGTCATGGTTAGAGTTTCTATTGCTGTGATAAAACACCATGACCAAAAACAACAGGAAAAGTTTGTTTCAGCTCATACTCCACATCAGAATTCATCACTGAGGGAAGTCGGAGCAGGAATGCAAACAAGGCAAGAAACCATGCTGTTTTTATTTTAATATTTAATTTAATGTTTTTATTTTAATTTTTCACATTTTTTTCTTGTGTAATTTAGTTCATCTACTTTATCAGCAAGTCCTGATAGTCTGCCTTCTACTTATTCCATCTTACTTGTAAAGCTTTCCCTTGAGTTTTCTTGTGAGTTTATTAAGTTTTTCAATCCATCTTCATTTCAGCATGAGTTCTCCTCAATATTTCTATATCTTTATTGGACCCAGTGTTCAAATTCTGGACTGTCTTTGACATTTCATTCAGCTTTATGCTTGTGTTTTCTTAGGCATCACTTAAGACATTTATTCTCTTTAAGTTTATTCTTTTTAAATTCATTGAACTTTCTCTTTGTATCTCTTTTAAACTCTTTGAATTCTTTGATGAAATTTATGATTGTTCTTCTAAGTTCTGTATCCTATGGTTCATTCAGGTAATTCTCATTGAAGACAATTTCTACAGGACTGGTGTATTTGAGGGCAACTACTGTCTTTATCTTTCATATTGTTCGTATTTTTGTTGTGAAATCTAGGCATGTGGATTTTTCTTGTTAGTCCTGTGTCTGACATGGATACAGCAGACTAAAACAGAGCACAAGACCTGCAAGATGTATTGGGCCTGAAGTTTGGATAAGATGTGGTAGGATAGTATATACAGGATGTATGTCCTGGTCTAACATTGGTACTTTGGGGTGGTGTAGGTGGAGCTGACCAGACTAAGCCTAGACACTGGACATGGAACTTGAGTTAGATCTTGAGATTTGGGAAAGTATGTGGAGGGGAGGATCTAATGGAATTACCACGTTGGGCCATGGCACAACAAATGTAGGGCCTAGTTGGGCCTAGGAGTTGAATGTGGCATGAGAATGATGTCGTCAGATCATAGATGGAGACCTGGCCTGATGCATATGATAAGATATGTGTTCTGGTCAAAGCCTGGAAGTTGGAGTACCACAGGAAAAATGGACCAGACTAGGCTAGAGCAATAGATATGTGATGGAGGCTAGAGCTAGGGGTTGGAGAGGTCATATGAAGGGGAGGATTAGGTGGACTAATCAGGCTAAGCCCTACCACAAGTTGTGTAGGACCATGCTGGGCCTAAAGATTGGATGTGACATTGGGATATAACTTTTTAAAATTTCTGTACCATGTATCCTACTTCAGAAATTAATCATTGCAGAAACATAGGTATATACAGTTAGGGAATCAATCCCTGTGGTAGTTTGAATGTATTTTGGCCCTATAAGCCCATAGGGAGTGTCACTATTAGGAGGTGTGGTCTTGTTGGAGTAGGTGTGTCCTTGTTGGAGGAAGTGTGTCACTGTGAGTGTGGGCTTTGAGGTCTCCTATGCTCAAGCTATACTCAGTGTGGTTCAGTTCACTTCCTGTTGCCTAAAGAACAAGATGAAAAACTCTCAGTTCCTTCTCCAGTACCATGTCTGCCTGCATTCCACCATGTCCCACCATTATGATAATACACTAAACCTCTGAACTATAAGCTACCCAATTAAATGTTTTCCTTTATAAAAGTTGCCATGGTCAAGGTGTTTCTTCACAGCCACAGAAACCCTAACTAAGATCGTCCCTATTACAGAATATAAACATGTATTGTCTATATAGAACTTCACACAGAAGGGCTACATAGGGATTTGCATGTATAGGACTTCCACATACATGTTCCCACCATTACACAGACCTACATGTAGTGAGATTGGGAACAAAAAGATATTCTAATGAGCTGTTAACAAATGTAAGGCAGTAGTGAGAAAATGAACATCAAGCTAGCTCCACCATGACATCACTCTACAAAAGCTTTCTCTGAAGGTATCGGTAGATTCAGATACACAAGACTGAGCTCTGTTAGGAATTCACATACATTTTCACAAAGTTTACCTGCCAAGCAGAAACCAGAAGTTCTGAGATCGTCCTCTGACTAGTTATGAGAAATACATAAGAAAGCAAAACACAGGGCCGAAGAGATGGTTCAGCAGTTAAGAGCACTTGTTGCTCTTCCAGAGAACCCAAATTTGATTTCCAGAAACAGGTTAGGTAACTGACAACTGAAGCCATCTGTAAATGCAGCTCCAGGAATTACATGCCTTCCTCTGGCCTCCATGGGCCAGATGTAGAATACACATATAGCATATATGCAAAGAGACATATACACAAACACATTTTTTTTTAAAAGCAAACCTCTGCCAAATCTTTCTCACCAGCCTATAGGAAAAGAAAGATAATTCTTTCATTTTACCTCCTCCTCACACACGTGAAAATTAGTGGAAGAAAATTATGCTCACGTTTAACTTTGAGGGGAAATTTTACATAGCATTCCTTTTTACAATATTAAAGAAACCAAAGCTCCACTCAGTCCTGTCCAAACACACTGAAAGCATGGATCATGTCCAAATCAGGGTTAGGCTTTGGTCACCAACTTCAAGGCCTTCTCCTAAGGATGCTCTGTTTTTCTGCCTCAGATGATTATACTAGAACACAGAGAACTAAGAGGAGTACTGCTGCCAGTACAGTAGAGCAAGAGTGAAGCATGTGAATACGCCAAACTCATTGCTTTCTCCTGAAAGCCTTTCTGTTTCTGGTCACCATATGGACTTGATTCAACTCTTGGAGAGGAAGCTTTCTCCTGAAAGCCTTTCTGTTTCTGGCCACCATATGGATTTGATTCAGCTCCTTGAAAGGAAGCTTCTGCTCCTGTCCTATATTAATATGCTAGCCCAATGAGGAGATGTTTATGTCTGAGCACCTTATAGGTTAGCTATTTTAAAATACATTTAAATTAAAATATGCACAATATTTCATCAATTTTCCTTTAACTTCAGAAGTCGCTGGTCCAGGAATGAGGTCAAAGCCAAAAAGCAGTGGTGAAGAGAACCAACAAGGGATGTGTTGAGCCTTGGATAGTGACCATTAGAGCAATCATAGCAATCTCTGAAAAGAAGAATTGGGATAAGCCTGAAGCCCTGAATTCTAGTCCCAGAGAAGAAATCAAATCTCAACCATCCTATGATTTAGTCCATTCCTAAACTCTGTGCAAAGTGGCCCAGAAGAGTAAGTCACAAAGTAGGAAAAAAAAACCATGAAAATCCACATATGTTCATTCCAAAAATTACTAATCCCATAGTGGTGGGCTTCAATATTAATGATCTGGAAGAACTCTCAGACAATGAATTAAAAAAAAGATTTAAAACTCCATTTAAAAACTCAAAGAAAATATGAATATATTCTAAGAGCATAAAGTCAAACAGCTGAATGAAAGGAAGAACTCAATCCAAGATATGAAAATAGAATTTAATGCATACAATTATTGAAGAAAAGCCAAACTGAAATGATGAAGAAATGAAAAACGCAATAAGCCAAATAAAAAACCTCAGTGGAACTGCTGATCAATGAACACATCATACAGAAAACAAAATGTCAGAACTGGAAGACAAAGTAGAGAAATTAGGTCACTCAGTAAAGGTCAATAAGAAATTTAGGAAAAAAATATGAACACAACATGAGAGAACTTTGGGACATGATGAAAAAACAGAATTTTCAAATTAAAAAGCAGAGAAAGAGAGTAATACTACACAAGAAGCATATAAAATATATTCAAAAAATTATAGAAGAAAATGTCACAAACAATGAGATGCCCAGCCAGGTACTAGAGATGGGATGGATAAAAAAATAAATGGATGGGAAAAAGTATTTCAAGCAAATGGAACTAGGAAACAAGCAAGTCTAGCTATTCTAATATCTGACATAATACAATGCAAACCAAAACTAGATAGAAGAAATAAGGAAGATCACTAAATACTTTTTAAAGGAACAATATGCCAAGATATTACAATTCTAAATGTATATTCACCAAATACACGTGTGGCCAATCTCATAAAACAATTACTACTAATTGTAAAATCAGAGATTAAGCATAACACAGTGATAGTGTTGTGGTTAATACCTTACTCTCACCAATAGACAGATCATCTAACAAAACTAAACAGAAACACTGGAGATAAATGATGTAATAAATGAATTGGATACAATAGACAGTGTGGTGGTTTGAAAGAAAATACCCCCCAAAAGGGAGTGGCAATATTAGGAGGTGTGGCCTTATTGGAGTAGGACTGGTCTTGTGGAGAAAGTTTGTCACTGTGCAGGCAGGCTTTGAGGTCTCATATATGCTCAAGATACTGCCATTGTATCAGTCCACTTTCTGTTGCCTGCAAATCAAGATGTAGCCAGCACCATGTCTGCCTCCATGTCACCATGCTCCCTGCCATGATGATAATGGACTAAATGTCTCAAACTGTAAGCTGTCACCTCAATTAAATAATTTCCTTTGGCTCAGAGGTTAAGAGCACCGACTGCTCTTTCAGAGGTCCTGAGTTCAATTCCCAGCAAACACATGGTGGCTCACAACCATCTATAATGAGATCTGGTGCCCTCTTCTAGTGTGCAGACATATATACAAACAGAACACTGTACACATAATAAATAAATAAATCTCTAAAAAAAAAATTGCCATGGTCATGGTGTGTCTTCACAGCAATAGAAACCCTAACACAGAAGTTGGTGGCAGGAGTGAGGTATTGCTGTGATATGCCTGACCATGTTTTTGTTTGGAAGAATTTGGACTTTGGTACTTTGGATTAGGAAAGCAGTTGAATGCTTTAAGTGCTGCTTAATGGGCCATAGCAATAGGAGCATGGAAGACAGTAGTGCTGAGTGATTTGAACTGTGAGAAGCTGGCTCAAGAGGTTTCAGAGGAGAAGAATTTTAGTATGCTAAGTAGAAATCATCCTTGTGATATTTTGGTGAAGAAAGTGGCTGCTTTTTGCCCTTGTCTGAAAAGGTTGCCTGAGGCTAAAGTGAAGAGTTTTGGATTAATTTCCTTGGCAGAGGGAATCTCAAAACAGCTTAGTATAGACTCTGTTGTGTGGTTACTAGTGTTAACTCTAATAAAGATATATGATGAAAAGGAACAACCTGAGCAAGGAAAAATGTTTGAGGAAGAAAGGAGCACCAGAAAATGGAATGGAGCTGTGTTCAAGAAGATAAACAGATTAAGAAATGGAATAAAGGGAGTAGTGACCTCAGGACAAGATTTCACCCAGCTAAGTTTCCAACTTGTGGAAATGAATTAAAGAAAACTTTAGAGCCAGTTCTGGTGGCACACTCCTTTAATCCCAGCATGTGGATGCCAAAGACTAGTGGATCTCTGAATTTTGGGCCAGCCTGGTCTATACAGCAAGTTCAAAGACAGCCAAGCTTAGGCAGTGAAGGAAAATAGAAAGCTGGTAAAGATGTAATTAAACAAAGGAACCACGTTCCAGCCCCATCAAGCAGCAGGACTTAGCAGTTTTGGCCACATGGTTCTAGCTTTAGAGTTAAGGATGGGTGAAAAGGGGCTATGGAATTTGCCTCTGTAACTAAGGAATGCTGCTGAGGCCAAGCTATATGTCGGGGATGTCCCTGAATGGAGGCCTAGGGAGGCCATTAAGTGAAGCTGTGAATTTGAAGCCTGGATTGTGTTGG
This sequence comes from Peromyscus melanophrys, assembly GCA_902168415.1. NCBI lineage: Eukaryota > Metazoa > Chordata > Mammalia > Rodentia > Cricetidae > Peromyscus > Peromyscus melanophrys. The sequence goes on from CABHPR010137696.1 coordinate 25,275, forward strand.
AGACCCCAAGATGTTGGAGATGCCAGAGACATGAGATATCTGCCAAGGAGAGCTGCTAACAGGGAGTGGAACCAGCCCAAGAGAGAGAAGTACATTGTAGTCAACAAAGCTGAAAGGAGGTGGAGATCTGAAGAGCATTTTGACATCAGACATGGAGATGCAGAGTTTGGAGTTTGGCCAACTGATTTTCAGCCTTGCTTTGGTCCAGTATTTCCTCACTATGCTCCATTCCCTACATTTTGGAATCATAATATGTACCCTGTGCCATTATATGTTAGAAGTATATGATCTTTTTTATTTTGATTTTATAGGAGATTAGAGTTAAAAGATTGCATGAATCTCAGAAGAAACTTGGAACTTTATACTTTTAAATAAGTTTGAGACTACATAGACTACGGGGACTTTTGAAGTTGGACTGAATGAATTTGCATTGTGATATGGCCTCAAGCCTTTAGGGGCCAGGGAGGGGAATGTGGTGGCTTGAAAGAAAATGGCCCCCAAAGGGAGTGGCACTATCAGGAGATGTGGCTTTGCTGGAGTAAGTTTGGTCTTGTTGGAGGAAGTGTGGAGGCAGGTTTTGGGGTCTCATAGATACTCAAGATACCATGCAGTGTCTCAGATCACTTCCTGTTGCCTGAATATCAAGATGTAGCCAGCACCATGTCTGCTTGCATGCCACCATGCTCCCTGCCATGATGGTAATGAAATAAACTTCTGAAGCTGTAAGCTACTACCTCAATTAAATGTTTTCCTTCATAAGAGTTGCTGTGGTCATGATGTTTCTTCACAGCAATTAAAACCCTAAGACAGACATCTATAGAACATTCTATCAAACAATAAAAAATACTCATTCCTCTTAGCAGACCATAGAACTTTCTCTGAAATTGATCTCCTACTAGGATAAGAAGCAAGTCTCAACAAATAGAGAAAAAAAATGAAATCTATATGACCACAATAAAATAAAACTGAGCTGGGCGGTGGTGGCGCACGCCTTTAATCCCATCACTCAGAAGGCAGAGGCAGGCGGATCTCTATGAGTTCAAGGCCAGCTTGGTCTACAGAGCGAGATCCAGGAAAGGCACAAAGCTACACAGAGAAACCCTGTCTCAAAAAACCTAAAAACTATAAAATAAAATAAAACTGGATATCAATACAATAGGAACCATATAATGTATACAAACTTTTTTAAACTCAACAACACATTATTGAATGATAATTGGGTTAATGAATAAAGAACAAAATTTTAAAAATTCAAGAATTGAATGTAAATCAAAAATATATAATATACCAAAATTGGTGAGGTACTATGAAGGCAGCCCTAACAGGAAACTTGATAGTGCTAAGTGTCTACATAAAAAAATTGAGGGGC